>SJYX01007803.1:202801-219573 GCA_006410675.1 Oreotragus oreotragus | reverse complement strand
TATATATATATATATATATATCAGTTGTATATGAACTGATATATAAATCAGTACATTTTCATGGTGATCCTGTGAGGTAACTGTGATTTCTCCATTTCTGGAGATGAGGACAATGTAACCCAATTAAGAAATGTGCCCATAGTCATATCACACATAAGCAATAGACTTGATATTGCTTCCCATACTCATAACCACAAATCTACACCACCTGGTCACACCCTAAGTTGGGTACTGGGAAAATCAGGGACCTAAATTCAGTCCAAGATTTTTCTGGGTCTTTACCTACTGCTGAGCATAATTTTTTCAAATGAATAACAAATCATTTTAAAGTGGAAATAAAAACGACAACTTCTTCAACACAGTTGACTCTATTACCAGAAAAATTGGGGGCAAGCCTCGTAGATTTTTCAGGGTTCCCATGTCATCCCAAGAATATTACAAGTCAGCAAGTCCAAGTACTTTCACTGACTCTTTTGGGGAAATTTAAATGGCTTCAAGTTGTTTCTGAAAGTTGCTTTGAACAGAACTACACATTTGGTTGTCAGAATCTGACCTGACTAGCCTACTGAGGTTGTCAGGTGTAGATTTTTCAGGGTTCCCATGTCATCCCAAGAATATTACAAGTCAGCAAGTCCAAGTACTTTCACTGACTCTTTTGGGGAAATTTAAATGGCTTCAAGTTGTTTCTGAAAGTTGCTTTGAACAGAACTACACATTTGGTTGTCAGAATCTGACCTGACTAGCCTACTGAGGTTGTCAGGTGCTCCTCCTCTGTTTCGGGGTTAAGAGACATAGGTTAGGGTGCCTTGGCTGTGATTTTGTGATGGTCACTACTGTCTACTTGCAAGATAGCAATACAGACCTCTCTCAAGATGAGTAGAGGAAGAGAAAGAGAAGGATTCTTTAGCAATGTGTGTGTGATATTTTCTGGAATTAAGGACAGTCAAAAGAGGTTATCAAGTGAGTCAACTCTATGCTAAAAGACCAGAGATGAAATTCTAAAGAACTAAGATAGATACCTTTGTGGCTATCTTCATCTCCCTATTTCTAATCTTTGGGGGCAATGGTTCTGACTTGTATTTCCTTTATAAAGTGTCACAGAATTTTATGTATGGTAACTACTCTGTAAATATGGCAGAATGACAAAAATGAATAATTTATGATATTGAAAATAGAGCCTTTGAGGAAACCCTAAAGGAGTTGGGTTTGCTTAATAGAAAGAAGCAAAGAAAGGCTGGTAGGGAATTCATGGTTAGGCAAAAATAAAAGTTTTAAGAATAAAAGCATGTGAATGAAATCTTGTGATTTGTGACAACGTGGTTAGACCTTGAAGGCATTAGGCTAAGTGAAAGAAGTCATACAGAGAAAGAAAATATCATATGCTATCATTTATATGTGGAATCTAAAAATAACCAAAATCATGGACACAGAAAACAGACTGGTGGTTGCTGGGAGAAGAGAGGGGGTCAAAAGGTACAAAAAGTCCTGGGGATGCTGTGTACAGCACGGTGAGTATAGTTAATAATAATGTTTTGCATATTTTAAAGTTGCTAAGAGACTAGATCTTAAAAGACCTCATCATAAGAAAAAAAGTTTTTTGTAGCTATGCATGGTGACAGATGTTAACTAGATTTATTGTGATGATCACTTCAGCATATATACAAATATCTAATCATGTTGCACACTTGAAACTAATCTAACTTGAATGCCAATTATGCATAAATATTTAAATAAATAAAAACCAATACAGTCCCTTTTTTTAAAAAAAGGAAAAGAGTATATGAACACTCTTTCTGGAAAAGTCTAAGCAGAGTTGTGTTTAGAAGAAAGAAACTAAAGATCCCATTCTTTTCCAAGGTATATATTTATTATTGTCATCCAAACCATTAAGTTACTTTTTTGGCATGAAATATTACTACATTGGTGGTTATGTGGAGGAATTTGGACCGAAATCTTCCCCTAGCCTTTAGGAATTATAGCTTAATTCCTGCAAAGCCTGTTAGAACAATATAGAAAAAAATACTTGCTGGTTGATTGATCTCAGAGAGAAAAAAAAATGATAGGCATGAAGATGCAGAGGGCTCCAGGCAGCAGAAGAGAAATAGTGAGTAAATAGAAAAATACTGGAATATTTACACTAAGTGTGTAGCAGAAGCAGTGAGAGAGAAAAGAGTTGATCATGCTCAGCACAAGCTGTCAAGAAAAACAATGAAGCCCACAAACTACAGGACCACCTTATAATCATCTTGTTATAACGTTTCACAGTGGATACTCCACAAATACCTCCTGGCTTTGCAGAACAAGTAAAAACATAATGAAATCAAGTTATGTCAGGATATTCCACCTTGTAATAACTTTGTCAAGGAAAATTATTCAACTCACTTAATGTATCTAAGACATTTATAACCAGAATCCACTTTTTCATTTTCTCATCTGTGATACTGGTTCCATGAGATGAAAAGCATATTTTGTTAAGAATGTGTTCAACAGCAGACTAAGCATCTCAAACTTTTGATTTCAGATTAAATGATTTCAAGGTCAAATCCACAGCTAGTCCTCTCCCAGTATTTCACTTGCTTTCTTCCCAGAGCCCTCAGGAGAAATCATGACTAATGTAAATTCCAGATACCAGACATGGCCCAAGAAAGTTCCTTTGAAACTATTATCAGGTCTAGAATATCGTTGAGCACAGGAGCTAGGAGTGGGGGCTGGGGGGTGAAACATCATAAATGTGTTTGTTCCATGGTCATTGGAGATCTACATTTTCTTAATATGGATTGGAAGCACTGAGTCAAAAATGCGTCCTCATAGTATTAATCATCTATCTTCTGAGCTTTCTGGGAAAGCAAGGACCAAAACTTTTGTATCCTCCCTAGTCTTTGAAACAGCTATAAATACACACGGGAAAAGGGGAAAGAAGAGATTTCTAATCCCATCAATGACTCGCCAGCTTTCTTTTCTTTTTCCTTTTTTTCTTGGCTCCCCTCACTCTGTGCATGTGTCACATTTGTCTGTTTCTTTGCATGTCTCATAATATCTGGTTGAAAAATGGACATGTTATATTCTTTTCCAAATGGCTAATCACAGGATATTGAATATAGTTCCCTGTGCTATGCATGTGGACCTTGTTGTTTATTCATTCTAAATCTAATAGTTTGCATCTACCAAGCCCAAACTCCAAGTCCATGCCTTCCCCTCCCTCCCCCTTGGGGGGAAAAAAAAAAATGAACATTTTAGATGATACAGCAACTGTTAGTACTGATTCCCCTCCCCCACTTCAGGGCTTGATATTTTTGTTGTCTATTTAGTAACATGGTGGATTATTTTAGTGAAGTTTAGTTCCCCTTCTGCTGTCACTCTGCTGAGGGCGAGGCATTGGCCTGGTATGATCATCCTTGGATGAGAATGGATTTTGAAGGGCTTTCTTGTCCTGATTTCTGTTACCTGACTGCTCCTGTTGATACCACAAGTAGCCTCCACTCACTGATGACTGGTTGTGTTATTGATTTTGTTGTTGTTGTTGTTTTACTGGAGTATAATTGCTTTACAGCGTTGTCTTAGTTTCTACTGTACAACAAAATGAATCAGCTATAAGTATACATATATCCCCTCCCTCCTGAGCCACCCTCCAGCACCCACTCCCATCCCACTCCTCTAGGTCATCACAGAGCACGGATGAGCTTCTTTTGCTGTACAGCATGAATCTGCCTGCAGTGCAGGAGACCCAGTTTCGATCCCTGAATTGGGAAGATCCCCTGGAGAAGGAAATGGCAACCCACTCCAGTATCCTTGCCTGGAAAAATCTCATGGACACAGAAACCTGGTAGGCTGCAGTCCAAGGGGTCGCAAAGAGTCAGGCACGACTGAGCGACTAACTCTAACACTAATGTTCCCACTAGCCGTCTATTTTGCATGTGGCATGGTAATGTGTACATGTCAATCCTAGTCTCACAGTTTGTCCCATGCCACCCTCCCTAATCCAGGTCCACTCTCTATGTCTGTATCTCTATTCCTGCCCTGCAAATAGGTTCATCAGTACCATTTTTTCTAGACTGTTTTGACGACACCTTGGTACCCAAATTTCTCAACAGCCTGACCCAATAAATGTCACGGTCCTCTTTTCAGGGACTGTCTTTGGGGAGACTCTGAGGTTTGTTTCAACCCTCTAGTTCTCAGCTGCCTCTTTTTCTGGTCTCCCTGTTAAACTTCTCAGTCATCTACTATATAGCTTGTTTCCCTCATGGAGCTACTGCCTTCTCTGAATTACTCACTGCCAAGATCCTGTTTTCCACCACACCCTTAGGCATGAATATCCCCATACTCTATTCCCAAATCAAGTCAATTACCTTACACAGAGCAGTGCTGTTTGTTCAATATTCCCCTCCTTCCAAGCAAAGCTCCTGTGCTTCTGCACTGAAACTGCAGCCAAGACAATGGCCCACTTCTCCCAGATAACCCTGGTCTCCGAGTGGGAAGAGTGGACCCTCATCTTCTTGATTTGCTCCTCCTGGCATGGAACCTTTGCTCTGTAGGTGAGCTTGGGCAGAAATATTTAAGGCTCAGATGCTCATCCTATTGTGCCTGGATGAGAGCTGCTTTTCTGACTGGGAGATGTGTCAGAAGAGGAGACAGGTTGTCTTGGCCATGTCTGTCTGGAACAGCGCTTCTGCAGAACAGAACTGGGGGCTGGGGATGAGAAGCACTGGTGGCCTGCCCTTCCTAGAGTGAAACCACATCCCTAGATGGGGAACAAGATGAAAAGAGAGCCCTGCCAGCTTGGCTGCACAGGCCTGGTTAGCTTTATATTTTAAACAAATGCTTGTCCCTCCTGTCTCTGGGCACACATTCAGAATGACTTGCCAGTAGACTTTGGTGACTTCAAGGGAAGATTTAGGATTTATTGACATGACGGAAAGCAAGTACAAGCCAAAGACACTCACATTAACTACCTTTATGTGCTTTCTGCAGCTTTGTAGATGACAGGAACATCAATATCCAGTTAACTTTGCAGAGCACTTAGTTATGCTGTTGAGAGCAGAAGAAGCAAAGCACAGGCTGGAATCACTGAGGGAGGGGGAGGAAGGGGAATATACTCAACAAAGGCAAGTGGAAATTTTCTTTAACGTTCTATGTTTTATTTTTAATCTCCTTACGAATATGGCATTTATAATATATCCTTCTTTGTTTTAATATGAAAATGAAGTGTTGTTATTTGATTGCGGGCAGTTGATGCTGCAGGAAAAAGCTTCCTTTTTCCCTCTGTGTTTTGTTACTCAGATCCAGTTTGAGAAGCCTGGTTCTGGTGGAAAGGCACACATTAGCAGCCACCACGAGCTTTTTGCCATAATTTGGGGCATCCCAGGTGGCATTAGTGGTAAAGAACGCGCCTGCCAACGCAGGAGACATCAGTCTCTTTAGACAAGCCAGTCCTCCCTCCTATTTTCTGGGGAAAATCCATAAGCTCTTATCCAAGCTAAACACAGCTATCAACAGACCTATACAAGCAGTTATGTCAAAGGAGATAACTCAGAGATATAAAGTGAAACGACCACCATTATTTACTACATGCAGTATTTTTATATAACACTCTAACAGACAATTCAAAACTAAATAAATAAAATACTCATTTTTCTATTATTATAGTTCAAAACATAGTGGGTATAAGCTGTATTGACCTCGTCACCAAATACAAGGAACCCACCAGATTCCAGGGGGCATGGGAATGTATATTGTGGACATCAATATATTCAAAATGGTAGGGTGGCCAAATGGAGAACTATAGTACTTGTACCTCCTTTTTTCATTATATATGTAAACAAAAAACAAAGAAAAACTCTTAAGGGAAAAAAGTGATAAAATACACCTTGAGGCTCTCTCAATTTCCAATCTGAACAAGCCTCCCTAAAAGCAAAGAAAGAAAAGTACTTGTACCCTGTATGTCTCAAGGTTACCCACATGGTTTAACTAACTGGTCTCACAATGGGACTGATCCACCCATAAGCACAAAGGCTAGCTCCTCCTATCCCCCTGCCCTGTGCAGTGACACACTGGCATGAAACTTGGCATTTCTGAAGCACCAGCAAAGGATTTGACCCAATGACCCACATTATATTTTGCCTAAAAGGTAAGGATAGCTTGAAGAGCACTGCCATGAAACAGCGCCCCAGCAATTTAAGGCAGGCTTAACTCATGGCTCTTTTAAACAGGACATGGGGAACACAACAGTAAGCACTCTGGAAAGCTGACCTTCTTTTACATTGGGCTATGAGAGCCAGAAATTCTTCCCCAAGACGAATTGCAGTCATTTCCACAGCTGTGCAAAGGGCACCATTTCTGATGTGATGCTGAAAGAGTAGCGTCACAACCAGCACATTTTACAGACAAACTCCTGCAACTGACTAATATCAATTAGTAACAGCACCTATTCCTACTCAGGACATGTACAACATCCTTGTCCAGAACAGATGCATCTATGAATTTCTCATCCTCAGTGTCATCATCCCGAAGATAGAGATGGTAGAACTCTGACTTCACAGGCTCTGAGGGAGGAATATGTGAGATAGACAGGCTCATAAAATGTACTCGGCAGTTCATACATTGCAAGAAGGCAAAAAATCTAAGCTATGACTGCTGTTATTACTTGAAACCATTAGGGATGTTATCAAACCAAGGTATGCCTGATTGAAAATGAGCAGCTTTGAAAATTGATAATGGCCTCTTTTTTAGAAAGAGTTGTCAAATCTCAAGTAATGTGTTAGTGAGCTAGGTAGATACACATTATCTTTAATCCTTACAACAATACCACAAAGATTCCAATTTCAAAAGCAAGGAAACTAAAACTCAAATACATCCGATTTTACAGCTAGTAATAATATCATTAGCTAGTATGTTATTGTTAGTATTAGTTTGTTACTGCTAGGATAAGTCAATTTGTAGAGCTAACTATTTGACAACTAAACTGCAATAGTTTTCAGGGACTTCACTGGTGGTCCATTGGTTAAGACTCCAAGCTTCCACTGCCAGGGGCATGGGTTTGATCTATGGTTGAGGAACTAATATCCCACTGGCTGTGTGGAGCAGCCAAAAAAAAAGAAAAACTTCAGTTGTTGCTTGTAGTTACTGTAAGAAACTGCAACACTTTATTGGCTATTCACAAAAGCTTATTTCTAGCTCACTAAAATCCAAAATCAGTGTTTCTAATCTGCAAGCATTTTTCCTTCATGTGGAGATTCAGAGATCCAGATTCTTTCCCTTTTAAGCAGCAATGCTCATCTTTCATGGACTAGATCACTCAGTCAGTCCTACAGCAAAGGAAGCTGGTAAATGTAGTCTACTTACATGTCCAGAAAAAAAAAAAAACACAGATTTGGTGAACAGTTAGGAAATCTCTGCTATAAGCTTTGAAATCAAACAAACCTTGGTTTGAATCCTGGCTCCACAGTTGACTAACAATATGATCAGCAACAAGTTTACTTCAACTCTGAGTTTCTTCATTTGTGAAAAGAGGATTACAAAATCTCCATATGGCTGGTTGTGAGGATAAGTGATATAATAATTATCACTTCTAGCATTCCTTAAGTGCCAGGTAACATCCATATTATCTCATACAATGTTCACCATCTACCTATAAAGTAGAAAGTATTATTACTATCTCTATTTCACAGACTGAAGTTGTAGTAGGTGAGGTACAAAAATCACAGCAATTGCTTATGTTCCCCTGCATCCACACCCTGCACGGTGTGATTTTGCAGTAACTGCTCTCAAGAGGTAGCATCCTTACCCATGAATCTGGTCCAGCCTTGTCACTTGCTTCAGCAGATAAAATGTGGTCATAGTGACACTGCCAACTGTCAGCCTAGACTACTAGCTGTTCTGCATCCTCCACAACAATAATAAAATTTTCCCAGGATCACAAAACTGTACAAAAATTAATTTTCAACAAAGAAGTTTTCAGGTAAGCAAAGCCTTCACTTTGACGTCCTTACTCTTGTCTCTGATTGAGTTCACTCACACCTGGGCATTTGTGTGTACACAAAAGCAACAGAGCTTACTGAGAATGGTGCGAGCCTTGGAGTCAGACAGTTGTGAATTTAAATACCGTGTCCAGGGTTTACTAGTTGTGTGACCTCAGTCTTCTTAATGGTAAAATGAAGGTTTCTGCTTCATGGACACTGTGACTCATCCCTCAGCTCTCTTCACAGTGGCTGCAGAAACCGCAGGACCAAATTTGGGTTTTCTTTCTCACGGGTCAGTATACAGAAGCCTACACTGTGTGTTTTGTATAATAACATCTTTGCCTTCACCTAATTTTTCCTTCATTAACTTTCTTTTCACCCTGATTGCTTCACCTTACAAAAATCTGATATTTTTTGGCAAACCTTTAAACCCTTTCGGTAAAAGCATAAAGTTGACACATAAAAACACAAAATCAAATACTTTACCAATTATTGATAAATAATGGATCCAGTACAATGTAATATCAAGTTACTGAATAACTAAACAATCAAACATTTCCTTATCATCGCAATCACATGTATGGAAATAGTAAACCTGAAGTGTGCCCATCCTGTTCCATAGAACGCTCTGGGCATCAGGGAACTAAACGAAACGAAACTCTTACAGTGCTGGAGCTTCTGACCATGGCTTTGCCTTACCTCCGAGTCATCACAGTGCAAACCCAACAGTGCAAACATGTTCAAGATTATCTTGCTCATTGAAAAGAAAGGCATAAGACACAGCTGGCTACACTAGCACACAGTGTATATTGTTTAGAAAACGATGTATTTTTTAAACTATACGAATCTGACCTAAGTGTAAACCAAAATCTAGGACTATGATCTCTTTGTAGGCAAACACAAACTGAAGGATCTAGAAAACTTCCAAAATCCACACCTACCAATGGCAAGGACTTCACAGGAGACATTCACAATCACACACAGCAATTCAAATCATCAGAAACATAAACAAACGGGGCAGCTAGAGCCCTGACTTTGAATTCCAAGAGACAGGATTCTAATCCTGGTTTTGCCACCTGTTACCTGTGTAGCTAATGCTACTATAAGACGGTGTATGACCTTTTTACAAATCCAAAGGAGATTGCATAGTGCAGGGATTCCTGCCATTTCGAAGACCCAGTTTAGGAGTGTCTCACGCTTCCTTCCCCCACCCCTAGCTCTCTCCTGGCAGCCACCCAGGGGACTGGGCCAGAATCCAGGCAAGGCCCAACCCCAAGTCTGTTTCCCATCACCTTCTCAAGTACTCACTTGCCCCCCCTCCCTTCTCCTCTTGCTCTGACTTCTTACCACTCATCTCTAGTCCCTGCCTTTCATCTCTGTCTTCAAAATAGTTCTCTTTTAGTGTCTCCTTTCCCATTTCACGTGTAAGCCAAAAGCACAACATGAAATGAAAAATTAACGGAAGTCTTGAGTGCTTAAGAAAATTGGGCTTAAGGATAAGCCAGTGACATCAAGAGTCTCATAAGTTTCCAGAAGTTGTCTTCAGGATCTCTACAGAAGCCACATAGTGGGTAAACCCTGGGCTTTGAAATCAGACAAATTTACATTCTACTCCCAACTCTGAGTCTTACTACTCAGCTGCTCTTGGAAAAAATAGTATAACCTGCAACTCCTTATGTCTTAACTGTTAAAGAAAAGTTAAATAAGATAATTCACATAAAGCATTTAGCACAGTATCTACATGGGAAATATGCAGGGAATCTTAACTATTATTAATCCTGTTATCACCCTCCAGCTATTCCCTGAATTAAGCTTTTCTTTGATGACTAGGATTAAAGATAAAATTTTAACAATCATTTTCTGTAATGGTGCATAGCATAATAAAATTTTCTACTGTTATATATTTATATTTATAAGAATTCTGCTTTATTATATGCTATCATGGACTAGCCTAGAAATCTAAACATTGATGGGAGTTAGGGAAAGAGAAAATAAAAAAAAAAAAACACAGATTTGGTGAACAGTTAGGAAATCTCTGCTATAAGCTTTGAAATCAAACAAACCTTGGTTTGAATCCTGGCTCCACAGTTGACTAACAATATGATCAGCAACAAGTTTACTTCAACTCTGAGTTTCTTCATTTGTGAAAAGAGGATTACAAAATCTCCATATGGCTGGTTGTGAGGATAAGTGATATAATAATTATCACTTCTAGCATTCCTTAAGTGCCAGGTAACATCCATATTATCTCATACAATGTTCACCATCTACCTATAAAGTAGAAAGTATTATTACTATCTCTATTTCACAGACTGAAGTTGTAGTAGGTGAGGTACAAAAATCACAGCAATTGCTTATGTTCCCCTGCATCCACACCCTGCACGGTGTGATTTTGCAGTAACTGCTCTCAAGAGGTAGCATCCTTACCCATGAATCTGGTCCAGCCTTGTCACTTGCTTCAGCAGATAAAATGTGGTCATAGTGACACTGCCAACTGTCAGCCTAGACTACTAGCTGTTCTGCATCCTCCACAACAATAATAAAATTTTCCCAGGATCACAAAACTGTACAAAAATTAATTTTCAACAAAGAAGTTTTCAGGTAAGCAAAGCCTTCACTTTGACGTCCTTACTCTTGTCTCTGATTGAGTTCACTCACACCTGGGCATTTGTGTGTACACAAAAGCAACAGAGCTTACTGAGAATGGTGCGAGCCTTGGAGTCAGACAGTTGTGAATTTAAATATGGTGTCCAGGGTTTACTAGTTGTGTGACCTCAGTCTTCTTAATGGTAAAATGAAGGTTTCTGCTTCATGGACACTGTGACTCATCCCTCAGCTCTCTTCACAGTGGCTGCAGAAACCGCAGGACCAAATTTGGGTTTTCTTTCTCACGGGTCAGTATACAGAAGCCTACACTGTGTGTTTTGTATAATAACATCTTTGCCTTCACCTAATTTTTCCTTCATTAACTTTCTTTTCACCCTGATTGCTTCACCTTACAAAAATCTTATATTTTTTGGCAAACCTTTAAACCCTTTCGGTAAAAGCATAAAGTTGACACATAAAAACACAAAATCAAATACTTTACCAATTATTGATAAATAATGGATCCAGTACAATGTAATATCAAGTTACTGAATAACTAAACAATCAAACATTTCCTTATCATCGCAATCACATGTATGGAAATAGTAAACCTGAAGTGTGCCCATCCTGTTCCATAGAACGCTCTGGGCATCAGGGAACTAAACGAAACGAAACTCTTACAGTGCTGGAGCTTCTGACCATGGCTTTGCCTTACCTCCGAGTCATCACAGTGCAAACCCAACAGTGCAAACATGTTCAAGATTATCTTGCTCATTGAAAAGAAAGGCATAAGACACAGCTGGCTACACTAGCACACAGTGTATATTGTTTAGAAAACGATGTATTTTTTAAACTATACGAATCTGACCTAAGTGTAAACCAAAATCTAGGACTATGATCTCTTTGTAGGCAAACACAAACTGAAGGATCTAGAAAACTTCCAAAATCCACACCTACCAATGGCAAGGACTTCACAGGAGACATTCACAATCACACACAGCAATTCAAATCATCAGAAACATAAACAAACGGGGCAGCTAGAGCCCTGACTTTGAATTCCAAGAGACAGGATTCTAATCCTGGTTTTGCCACCTGTTACCTGTGTAGCTAATGCTACTATAAGACGGTGTATGACCTTTTTACAAATCCAAAGGAGACTGCATAGTGCAGGGATTCCTGCCATTTCGAAGACCCAGTTTAGGAGTGTCTCACGCTTCCTTCCCCCACCCCTAGCTCTCTCCTGGCAGCCACCCAGGGGACTGGGCCAGAATCCAGGCAAGGCCCAACCCCAAGTCTGTTTCCCATCACCTTCTCAAGTACTCACTTGCCCCCCNTCGAAGACCCAGTTTAGGAGTGTCTCACGCTTCCTTCCCCCACCCCTAGCTCTCTCCTGGCAGCCACCCAGGGGACTGGGCCAGAATCCAGGCAAGGCCCAACCCCAAGTCTGTTTCCCATCACCTTCTCAAGTACTCACTTGCCCCCCTCCCTTCTCCTCTTGCTCTGACTTCTTACCACTCATCTCTAGTCCCTGCCTTTCGTCTCTGTCTTCAAAATAGTTCTCTTTTAGTGTCTCCTTTCCCATTTCACGTGTAAGCTCAAAGCACATGAAATGAAAAATTAAAGGAAGTCTTGAGTGCTTAAGAAAATTGGGCTTAAGGATAAGCCAGTGACATCAAGAGCCTCATAAGTTTCCAGAAGTTGTCTTCAGGATGTCTACAGAAGCCACATAGTGGGTAAACCCTGGGCTTTGAAATCAGACAAATTTACATCCTACTCCCAACTCTGAGTCTTACTACTCAGCTGCTCTTGGAAAAATAGTATAACCTACAACTCCTTATGCCTTAACTGTTAAAGAAAAGTTAAATAAGATAATTCACATAAAGCATTTAGCACAGTATCTACATGGCAAGTATGCAGGGAATCTTAACTATTATTAATCCTGTTATCACCCTCCAGCTATTCCCTGAACTAAGCTTTTCTTTGATGACTAGGATTAAAGATAAAATTTTAACAATCATTTTCTGTAATGGTGTATAGCATAATAAAATTTTCTACTGTTATATATTTATATTTATAAGAATTCAGCTTTATTATATGCTATCATGGACTAGCCTAGAAATCTAAACATTGATGGGAGTTAGGGAAAGAGAAAACTAAAGATCCTCTTGATGAAAGTGAAAGAGGAGAGTGAAAAAGTTGGCTTAAAACTCAACAGTCAGAAAACTAGGATCATGGCATCTGGTCCCATCACTCCATGGCAAATAGATGGGGAAACAATGGAAACAGTGACAGACTTTACTTTGGGGGGCTCCAAAATCACTGCAGATGGTGACTGCAGCCATGAAATTAAAAGATGCTTGCTCCTTGGAAGAAAAGTTATGACCAACCTAGACAGCATATTAGAAAGCAGAGACATTACTTTGCCAACAAGGTCTGTCTAGTCAAAGCTATGGTTTTTCCAGTAGTCATGTATGGATGTGAGAGTTGGACTATAAAGAAAGCTGACCACTGAAGAATTGATGCTTTTGAACTGTGGTGTTAGAGAAGGCTCTTGAGAGTCTCTTGGACTGCAAGGAGATCCAACCAATCTATCCTAAAGAAAAAAATCAGTCCTGAATTGGAAGGACTGATGTTGAAGCTGAAACTCCAATACTTTGGCCACCTAATGTGAAGAACGGACTCATTGGAAAAGACCCTGATGCTGGGAAAGATTGAAGGTGGGAGGAGAAGGGGATGACAGAGGATGAGATAGTCAGATGGCATCACCAACTCAATGGACTTGAGTTTGAGTAAGCTCTGGGAGTTGGTGATGGACAGCGAAGCCTGGCATGCTGCAGTCCATGGGGTCGCAAAGAGTCAGACACGACTGAGCAACTGAACTGAACTGAGGGAGAGAGAGTAGATTGTGAATTTAACTTGACAAACTTCAGATCACAATCTGTTTGCAGGTTATAAGAGAAGACCTTAGAGTCAGCCCTTGGTGAAAATGAACTCATTAATTCCTTTTAACTATTCCCTGGGCTTCCTACCCAGCTCCACGTCACAAGTCTGGAGATAAAATTGGAAAGGGATGCAGAACAAGGCTGGAATCAGAAGTATTCATCAGGGAGGCTCCTCAAAGGCCTAAGGATCTTGCTGTTGTTAGATGTAGTGAAGAATGGAGTAACCAAATCAAAGACTAAGCAAAGAGACTAAGCAAACTTAGTCTGTACTGTATTGA
This sequence comes from Oreotragus oreotragus, assembly GCA_006410675.1. Classification (NCBI taxonomy): domain Eukaryota; kingdom Metazoa; phylum Chordata; class Mammalia; order Artiodactyla; family Bovidae; genus Oreotragus; species Oreotragus oreotragus. The sequence goes on along the minus strand of SJYX01007803.1, from coordinate 205,812 downwards.
AATAATACACTGAGGCTTTCTCAGTGGACACGCTCGGTATGTACTGGCTCTGCAGAACCTTAACAGGTCTTGAGCAGTGGGCTTGAAAGGGTACATCCTATAGCTGGTACACAGTTCTAGAGCAGCATTTCCAATGACTGTTACTTACTCACCAAATATATCTGAATTTTCCAAAGCATGAAATTTGATATGAAAATCTTTCCTCTATGCTGACTCTACCCTCTTGCCTGTAGGGCTGGAATCTAGTATATTCTAGTAAGTTGATTAAAAAAAAAAAAAAAAAGAAGTGGAGAAAAAAACCAAGAAGGAAAGAAATGACTGAAAATTCCACTGCTTTTTCTGGGAGGAAACTATATAAACTTCTATAATAAGTGCAAACTATCTTTTTTCCATTTACAAAAATGAATTGTCTCCTCATATTTGAATATGTCCTTGAGTAAAATCATCACAGAGGTCACTGCTAAATCTTTCTTTTGCCTCTTCTCACCTATGTGTTACATCTGAAATAAGATAGATTTCCTATATAGCAAGGGTCTGCAAACTCCAGGATCTAATGCCTGATGATCTAAAGTGGAACTGATGTAATAATAATAAATAATAGAAATAAAGTGCACAGTAAATGTACTGTTCTTGAATTATTCCAAAACCATCCCCTCTGTATCCCCAAAACTGGTTCTTGGTGCAAAAAAGGTTGGGGACCGCTACTATATAAAATATGCATGTAGCCCCCAGGAAAGTATCACATAAAAATTACGATTTAGATCATTGACTAGATACGTTTCTCTTTTGATTGATATATTGAAACATGTGAATGTGTTTTCTTTCATGATACAGTAGTTCTACAAATTCAGATATGGGAAAAATTTTAATAACCTATGTCAAGGTAAGTGTGATTAAATTAACTGAACCATTTGTAAAGCTAAAGAAATAATAAATAAAATACTTGAGTTTGGGAAATCATTGACATACATGCCTTAAATCTGAGTCAGATTTCCCCTGATACCAGTGTTATGGAAAAAGAATTTTCTCCCTCCCATCCAGCTCAATTTATTTTTTATTACTACTTTTTTCCATTTAAGCTTCCTCTGTCATTGTAAGGTGATCAGAAAGGAAATTCCATATTTTGCTATTTCAAGTTGATGTCAGAATCAGAAAAATGATGGAGTTTGGCCTGCCAGATAATGGTCTTTTCTTCTGTAATTACATAAACTCAATATTGATTTCTATTTCCTAACACTGCCATCTCTCCTCTTTTTACCATTCATTCATTCGACAAATGCTTACTGTCATGCTACAGCCACGGTGAACAAGGTAGGCACAGTCCTGGTATCACTGCAAGTTGCAGGGGGTCATCCTGGCTTCGGATGAAGCTTTATCCATGACTTACACAACTTCTGTCAGCCCTGCTTTCTTAGGATTGGCTCGATTCTCAAAGAGATTTCTTTTCACAGTTCCGAAATCAGCTACAGCAGCTACCTCCTTATCCTTTCACTTTCACTTAGAAAGAGGGTCCATTCCCTTATACCTCAAATAAAGAACCTGGAAGTGAATCTCATTGGTCCCAATTGGTCTGACCTGGGTCATGTACCAACTCCCAACCAAAGTGATCTGTTATATGGGATATATGACATGCTTATGGTAATCACAGCTCACTCTTAGAACCAGTCGGAGCTCACTGTGTGATACTGAGAACCTCAGAGCACTTTCAGAAGACAGAGGAAAGTATGAAATGGATGCTGGAAGGAACTAGAAACATTCACTGCATTCTCAGTCCTTACAGAGCTAATGGCCTCTGCAGAAGCAGCAGGATGAGCTCACCAACTCAGTGTGTGCATGAGTCATTTCTCATACCTGAGGACTAACAAGTATGTAGCCTGGGAATTTTCCCATAGCAACAGGATGCAGGCCGTTGTTCTGTTTTAAAAAAAAAAAAAAACACAAAGCAGCCACCATATGCTCAGAACTGCTGGCCTCTGACACTGACTTAGAGGTGAAACGTTTCATGTCCAATTAGCCTATACTTTGATTCACACAGTGCCTAAGAGTTTATCTTTATTTATAATGTTCAGGGTTTCAGATGAATTTGACAAGAGCTGCTATAATTAAAACTATTTATGAGGATATTTTTTCCTGAGTTCATCGTGATTTAATTTTCTACATGTAGTGCTCGTTAAAGAAAACTACATAGTTGGCTCCATTCAAATCTCATATTAGCAAAAAAAAAAAAAAAATTTTCCTTCTCTTCCTTGTTTACAACCTTAAGTATTGGACTTAATTCTAATCTCACACGTTACATCTCATCATTAATCTTATGTTCTATAATAGTGGTTCTCAATCTTAGCCACACAATGGAAGCAGTTGGAGGACTTTAGAATATGTCTGTGCCTAAGTCTCAGCCTCAGAAATTCTTTGATCACTGGTCCAGGGTGTGGCCAACGTTAAGAACCATGGCTCTAAGTAGAATCTTGTTAGAGATGATAATATGTCTCCTAGGAAATCTGCCCAGTTTGCATATGCAACTAATTTAGATGCTAGAGCCAATCAGTTAAGAAAGAGTTGAAGTTGATTTAGTATTAAATCAAATCAGAAATAGGGAGAAGCGTTCCTTTGATGAACAGCAAAGCACCTATCTGCGCCTGCTTTTGCCCCCATCACCATAGACACATCTCCACCTCTATACTGCCACCCCTGGTCTCAGCCACCAGCATCTCCCTGGGCCACTGCAGGAGGCTCCCCGTTCTTTCTTGCCTGCTGTCACATGGCAGCCAAAGTGAGCTTCTTAAAATATAAACTGGAACATGTCACTTCCTTCCTCAAAAACCGTCAGAGGATTCCCACTGCTTAAGCTAAAAAATACACAAGTTCTCCAGACCATTGTCTGCTCACCCCCCCTCATTCATTATACAATGGCCACATCAACCTTCCATTTCTTCCTTATCTTTTCCATCTTGGGGCCTCTGTGTTATTGTTCTGCCTAGAATGCTCTACACACACACACACACACACACACA
>SJYX01007803.1:82071-191960 GCA_006410675.1 Oreotragus oreotragus | reverse complement strand
ACCCTGGGATTTCTTTGGAAGGAATGATGCTAAAGCTGAAACTCCAGTACTTTGGCCACCTCATGCGAAGAGTTGACTCATTGGAAAAGACTCTGATGCTGGGAGGGATTGGGGGCAGGAGGAGAAGGGGACGACCGAGGATGAGATGGCTGGATGGCATCACGGACTCGATGGACGTGAGTCTGAGTGAACTCCGGGAGATGGTGATGGACAGGGAGGCCTGGCGTGCTGCGATTCATGGGGTCGCAAAGAGTCGGACACGACTGAGCCACTGAACTAACTGACTGACACGGAACAATCCGTTCCTTGCCTTTTCCGGCCTCTAGAGGTCGCCCTCAAGAAATCTTGACTCAGGGTTCCAACTACTGCTTCCATCCTCGCATCTCTGACCGACTCTCCTGCTCGCTCGCTCTCTCTCCCTCCCTCCCTCCTAAGGATCCTTGTGATTACATGGAATCCACCAGGGAATCCGGGATAATCTCCCCAACTCAAAATCCTGAATTTAACCACATTGGCAAAGTCCCTTTCGCATTCATCATAAGGTAACATATTCACAGATTTTGGGAATGTGGAGGTAGGCATCTTTGGGGGACCATTATTCTGCCTACAATTGCTATACTAAACAGTTAGATATCCATGGGTGCCCCAAGGTATGAATCTGGAGTATGCTTAAAACCATATCAATGGACTGTCTCCAATATCTGGTACCATCCATTCAAATCAGTTCATGTAGTCCAACAGTTCATAAAATGTTTCTTCACTATGGAAAAGTAGTTCAAGGATATTCTTAACCTGTTTTTAACCCTAAGAAAAGCATCGTTCCCTCCCAATTAATAGCTCTCTAGTATGCAACTGTGATGAAAGAAGCTATTTTGCTAGTCCCCCTTCCTGGAATTCACCATCCCCAAAGCCTCCCTGCCTCCTCCACCCCCTAGAATCACCTAACCTCCTTTCACTCCCAGAAGCACAACGGTGTCATAAAGATGGGAAAAGAAGCATCTGTTAAGAATGGTAATGTGAAGATGAGATGATATGTAACAGAGAAATAAGGAATATAATTGTTCAAGAAGAATTTGCCTATGTTTATACAATTTTTCTAGCTTGACTGCTAAGTCTAGGTTATATACATACCTACATACCTATTTTTATTTCTCTTGCCTTTCCTTACTCTCTTATACTTATACTTACTTATAAGCCCCAAAAGATCAATAGCTCTGTAATTCTCAAGGTGAAATCCCTTTAGAACCCAAAGTAGGGACATTCAACAGATACATATTTGTTAATAGATGCCTATGAGTGCCAGTTCCTAATTCCTTCAAAAGTAGGTAGGTTTCCGATAATACTTTTAATCACTTTCTTTCACAGGTCTAAGCTACTGCTGCCCTCTTGTCTATCTTTGTTTTCCTCCAGGCATTTCTAGTTTTAGGCAAGTCAGCATTTATTGATTGGCAAGGCTGTTCCCTTCTCAACCTTCTTGAGATTGTATATAAAAACAATTAGTTACAAATGCTATACCTCACAGAGAGCCAGAAGAACTGATCCTTAGACAAAGTCTAAAAGAGAAAACATTTTGCAGACAGTTGAAGGATCAGCCATTGTGATGATTTTTTTTAACCGTTTGCATTTGTCCCAGGAGGTAGAATTAATGAAAGTTAACGTTCATTTACTGTCATTAATTCTATATTTAAAAAAAATCTGTAACGTATTTAGCAGGTGTGCTTGGCCATCTTTCTCTCCACCTCCTAACTGGAAGTCAGATTTCAGAGCAGAGTCTGCCACTCTAGCACCATCCCCAACAGTGCCCCTGGGAAGCATGGTTCTTGGAGGGATAGCAGAACCAGTCCCAGCAGAGATCAGGGTCAAGGGTGTGGGCTGCTCCCTCAAGACTATGAAACTGACAACCTCAAAGTCTGCCTTATGTCACATAAGCCTGGATCGGGGTTGTTTCAACTGTCAGTGCTGGGAGCTAGCCAAACACTCGATCACTATCTTGGAGTGTGCCCAAGCCATCGGTTCAATAGGTTCCTTGTTTCCTAGAATTGATCAGTTTCAATTCAACAACTGTGTCTCTGTCACCCACACCAGAAAGTATTCCCAGGACCTCCCCTTGTGATTTCCCGAGTGGTACGAAAGCTACAAGTCTCATACAAACTCCCCTACCCTCCATACCAGTTGCTCCTGACATCCCTATTAGAGATGTATCAGTTTGACGTGATCCCCTCTAAAATATATACTCTTTTGTTGGGGAAGGGGCAGACGTGAAGTTATCCATTTATTCAACAAATGCATTTATTTAACACCCATTATTTTCAAGACACTATGTAAGGAGTGCACAGTCTATTCAGTTATTAATCATTTGTAGAACCTCAGTGTGTTGGGGGGAGGGGAGAAATGAAGATAGATTTTGATAAGAAGAGGAAAGAAAGATACCAATTACTAGGCCAGGGAAGAGGAAGTGGGGTGAAGGGAGCTCACCCAGAGAAGATAAATTGTCTGACTTCACCAACCGCCCCCAAATGGGGCTTTAGCCTTGTCCACAAAGACCCTTACAGTGGACAAATATCAATAGTAGGTACTTGCACACACAGGTCCAGAAACACACTTTTGTAAATTAGGTCACAGAACTTCAAAAAGACATTCAGAAATCCCCCACATAGAAGCAAGCACATTTGGTTTTTATTATACTCCAAGATGCTGGGTATAATCTACTGAAATATTGAAATAAATGACTGAGAAAATCGGCCCTTTTCATGGTCTCAATTTGCCCAAATCGCTTGCCTCTCACATTTTGAGGTCAATTTCCCCTCAGTAATGACCCAGGGGAGTGAGACAAAATTTTCCAAGCCTCGAGATTACTTGTTTATAATTCCATTTTTCACAGTCCTCTTTTTTGGCTGCAGTCCCTTTCGTGCCTCAAATCCCCAGCACAGAAACTGGCAGCCCCATCAGGAGGCTTCCCTCACGGCGGGTGCTTCGGCTTTCTGTAGGACCGATAGGTGACAGTCCATGGGGTCGCAGAGAGTCAGACAAGACTGAGAGACCTTCACTCTGGGGCTTTCCTCGTAGCTCAATTTGTAAAGAATCTGCCTGTGATGCAGGAGACCTGGGTTTAGTTCCTGGTGTCTGGAAGGTGCCCTGGAGAAGGAACTGGCAACCCACTCCAGTATTCTTGCCTGGAGAATCCCATGGACAGAGGACCCTGGCGGGCTACTGTCCACGGGGTTGCAAGAGCCAGACACGACTTAGCAACTAAAGCACCAAGGCCTGGTCCACCTTTTTAATTTCGGAAGCCCAGTGAGGGAGCAGGGAAGAGTGTGCACGCCAGTTGTGGACCAGATCCAGTTTCCTTTCTACGTGCCTTTGTGGTGTGTCTACATATATATTTTTAGATATATATAGGCTTCCCTGGTGGCTCAGTAGGTAAAGAATTCGCCTACAATGCATATATCCCATATTTAAGGGAAGAATAAGAACCTTGTCACTTGAAGTGTGGCCTGCAGAGCAGTAGCAGTGGCACCAGCCAGAAGCTTATTAGAAATGTAAATTCTCAAGCCTCACCCAGACCAACTGATTCAGAATCTGCACATTAATAAGAACCATTACCACACAACCCTTACTTCCCCATCCTTCCCTCAACATCCTCATAATTCAGGTGTGCCTCTTGATGATAGCAGGGGATAAGGACAGCTCCCTCTTTGGTCTCTCCCCATCTCACACTCAGATGAGGGCCACCTCCTACATGCAGTCTTTTCTATCTCCATTTTGGAGCCACATTTCTTGGAACCTGGAGAAGGCACTTCTGCCTTGACTTCACTAAGGATGCCTCCTGCACCATTCAGACAAGGATGCTCTGGGTCATTGGTGACCAAGCCATTTGCAAATCAGCACCCTCATTTACCAATCTCATGCCCTGGGTCCCTTACTTGCCCTACTATATGCCAGCTGGCACTGGTATCAGTCCTCACCTAACCAACTCTGTCATGAGAAATATCCTTTTATTTATAATCCACTTGTTGAATCTCTATATACGTGTCCTCTAGCTGAGAGCTTGTGGATCAGACTGTGCAGTCCTACAAGAGCCCTTGTATTAGTCAGGGTTCTCCAGAGAAACAGAAACAACAAGATGTGGATATATAGACAAAGAGGTTTATTATTAGGGATTGGCCCAGTGATTACAGAAGCTGAGAGGAGATCTACAGTGTGAACAAGCAGGTTTAAGACCCAGGAGAGCCAGTGATACAGATGGAGTCCAAAGGCAGTCTATTGGAGAAGTTATTATGACTCAAGGAGGGCTGGTCTTTTCTATTCAGGCTTTCAAGTGATTAGAGGAGGCCCACCCACGTTGTGGAGGACAACCTGCTTTACTGATTAAAACATTAAATTTATTCAGAAATATCCCTATATAAACACACAGAATAATATTTGACCAACTATCTAGACATTCTACAGCCCAGCTAAGGTGGGTGCATGCTCAGTCATTCAGTCATGTCCAACTCTTTGAACTCTGCAACGCCATGGACTACAACCCACCAAGCTCCTCTGTCCATGGGGTTTTCCAGGCAAGAATACTAGAGTGGGTTGCCATTTCCTTCTCCAGGGGATCTTCCCNAGCCCAGCTAAGGTGGGTGCATGCTCAGTCATTCAGTCATGTCCAACTCTTTGAACTCTGCAACGCCATGGACTACAACCCACCAAGCTCCTCTGTCCATGGGGTTTTCCAGGCAAGAATACTAGAGTGGGTTGCCATTTCCTTCTCCAGGGGATCTTCCCAACCCAGGGACTGAATCTGTGTTTCCTATGTCTCCTACATCAGCAGGCAGATTCTTTATCACTGAGCCATCTGGGAAAGCCAAGTTGACACATAAAACTAATCATCACAGGCCTTATTAGGAATTCATTGTGAGAGGAGAGGGAGAAGCTCAAGCATCACAAGTTGGGAGAGCAAAACTGTAGCAAGGGTCATGGCAGGAGTGGGCGTGGCTTTCCTGACCACACCAACTCTCTGGTCTTCTACAAATCCTTCATCAGCCTTTGTCCATTTATCAGTGCCCTCGTGAAGTCGGGACTCAGTAGGGTGTGATTCCATTCAGAAGGGGACAGGCCAGACGGAAGTGACAAGGGTTTCTTTATCTGCCCTCTCTCCCCACAGTCATAGGCACCCCTGACAGCTAGCCACTCAAGAACCGAGCCCAAGTCTATATGCCCCTCCTGACACAGCCAGCTCAAATCAGGAGTTTACTAACCCTTCAGGTTTAGGAATAGGTTTGGGTTTTCCCAGTTGGAGACTCACAGGTCAAGACCATCGGCAGGACAGAAAAGCCACAAGTGAGAGCTCCCTGGGTGACCAGATCAGTTTAGAGCAACTAGAGGATCTTTCACTTTTTACCTTCATGCATTGGAGAAGGAAATGGCAACCCACTCCAGTGTTCTTGCCCGGAGAATCCCAGGGACGGGGGAGCCTGGTGGGCTGCTGTCTGTGGGGTCACACAGAGTCGGACACGACTGGAGCGACTTAGCAGCAGCAACTTAGCAGAGGATCTGAACTACACCTAAACTGCCCAAGTATCTCGACTAAACCAGCTCTTGAAACTGCCCTGGGGTGGCTAGGATGGTGCCCACACTGGACTTCTGAAGATTGATGTCAACTAGAATAATCCACCCCCTTCCCTACGGGTGGCTGAAATAGTTCGGAGAATGTAGACTGATGACCTAAAGGTCCCTGGTTCAATCCCAGGTTTCAGCCACTATTTCTGATCCTTTTGTAACGTCAACTATGAGATACTAATGCCAAACTAAATGTCCGGTCTTCAAATACTTCATATATTGGGCTTCCCTGCTGGCTCAGACAGTAAAGAACCTGCCCACAATTCGGGAGACCCGAGTTTGATCCCTGGGTTGGGAAGATCCCCTAGAGAAGGGAAGGGCTAACCACTCCAGTATTCTTGCCTGGAAAAAATCCCATAGACACAGAAGTCTGGTGGGCTATAGTCCATGGGGTTGTAAAGAGTCAGACATGACTGAGCAACTAATAGTTTCACTTCCACCCCTTTCCCAAGTTTTCTTTCTACCCTCTCCGTCTTATCTCTCACTCCCACCTCCAATTTTTGTCCCCAGCAAATATGACTTCTTTTTTCCTTCTTTGATCTTATCTCTCTGTGTTTAATGGCAAAGCCTCCCCAGCTCCACTGTTTTACCAGGTCCTACCCCTTCACACATGCAGCCCTGATCCCATGTCCACGCAGCTGCCACTGGCACAACCGCCTTGCTTCCAACAAATCAGTGATGATTCAAGAGGACCATCATCTAATCTGAGTCCCCTTTCTACCCTTCAGCCTTTCACCTTCTTGTCTAGCAGAGTCTGCAGTTCCATCTTCCTATGGTGTTTATGACCATGCGGTTGTTTAAACTGCTGATTGTGGGTTCCAGCAGAAAGACATGGTGTTATTATCCTAAGAGTTTGGCAAACAACCCCTTAACTTATAAAACAAATACCTGCATTATAAATGTGTCGGGATGCAAAAGTTAAATTATAAATGTTTATTATCCTTCCCTTTCCCCTAGTCCTCACTCCCTCCCCCCTTCTCCTGAGGAGGGAAAGTGCCTTTGGCTACTGATTTCCTCTCCTCCAAAGCCCCAAGGGGAGCACCAGTCAAGCCTTGGCTTTCCTGTGTTGGCAGAAAGGAGCCATATATTCAGGAAGGTGTGCTGGTGATGAATGAAGAGGAGGGGCAAAACTTCATGGCTGTGGTAGACTAGGAAAAATACTGAGAAAACAATGATTTTTAAGAGGCAGTGCTATGGTTTATGGGCTTCCCAGATGGCTCAGTTGTAAAGGATCAGCTTGCCAATGCAGGAAATGTAAGCTGAATCCCTGGGTAGCAAAGATCCCCTGGAGGAGGAAATGGCAACCTACTCCAGTATCTTTGCCTGGAAAACTCCACGGACAGAGGAGCCTGGCGGGCTACAGTCCATGGGGTTGCAAAAGAGTTGGACATGACTGAGTGTGCACACACACTGTGGTTGATGGTTTGAATCCCCCTTTGGTTCCTTTATCTTTTCCTTGAGGTCAGAATGGTTTATGAGGACTTTGTATGTCCTTGTGTGTAAAACCACACTGACACCATACCATGTGGTTCTCCACTTTTGATACATTTTTTAGATACTTGAAAATGTACAGAAACTCTAGTAAATTAATGGTCTCTCATCTAAAGCCTGACAGAAGAGTATCAGCAAAACCAAGAACAAGAATTCAAAGCCTCATATTGTTAATCCTCTGACCTAGTTGAATTCAGATGCCAAGCATTTCATGAAACCTTTCTCCAGCTTTGGATGACAATGCATACCACAGGCTGTGAGACTAGCTGTCATTCAAAGCATTCCTTTACTGACTATGAAACCTCCTTAATAGGACTGACTAGCAATGAACTTTACATTGATGATAAGCATCCTCAAAATTATACTTTTCTTTTGGATGGTTTGAAGCAAAACAACTGGGGAAAAATAGGTGAATAAGGACATAGAAATGGTAGGTGTTACCTTATGGAAATTCTGAGAAAATACTCAATAAAGTTATACAAGACGGTCTCTTAGATATTCATTGCAGAAAAGATCCAAGGACTGTTTTAACTCAAATTGTCACACATACTCCTTTGATCATAATTAACCAGCAACTATTAATATTTCTTGACAGTTCTTAAGAACTAGACAATAAAGTTGCTACCTGAAAAGAACCCCATATTAGACTAAAGTAAATGAAATAAATAAAGGGAGAAAACTACAAATACGTAACAAAGCCCCTGAATAACAAAGAGGCAGATGAGTAAATTTAATGCAGAAAAACCACCATGCACAAAAGCAGACCACAGAAAAATCACTTAATTTTCTCCAAATTATCTTGTAACACTTAGGAAAAGAAATTATTGAGAGCAGAAATGCACACTGTAAATATCTACTTGGCTAATTTATTTCACTCTGCCTAGACATTGTTCTATATTTAAAACCAATTTACTGCTGTTGTCTTTGTAGTTCATATACTCCTTTTGGTTTACAACTAATACATTTAGCAGATTCCACCATCCTCAAATGCACAGTATTTTCTTGGTACCTTTGAAATGCAAATATAGGTAGAGCATTAGTGGTTCATCATAATTCTCTGAAAAAGATGAGTTGCTCTGCAATACACAGTTCATAAACCTTCACTGTGGTAGACTGATTCATCACATGGTCCTCCTTGTAAAAATATAAACTTGGTCCTACAGCCTAAAATAAATCTGATGCTGCTGCGGCTAAGTCGCTTCAGTCATGTCCAACTCTGTGTGACCCTATAGATGGCAGCCCACCAGGCTCCCCCATCCCTGGGGTTCTCCAGGCAAGAATACTGGAGTGGGTTGCCATTGCCTGGGTAAGCCTAAAACAGAATTACAGAGGGAACCAAGAAGAAATGGTAGAACTTATGTGATGGGAGACAACTTAGTTAATCCAATCTATACATAACAGCAATAATAACAACAAAGTAACTAAAAGTGTTGAGCACCCAAATATGTTTTTTTCTGAGTTACATGTTCATGGTAACCAAGTATGGAAAAAATAAAAAGTGTTTTCTCTAAGTATTTTTGCGTGTTCAATATAGAATTTTATCTCCTACTCCCTAGACTTTATGTCCTAGTTATTTTACCTGTTCTTTAAAGAGAGTTTCCATTGTACGGTTGTTGCGTACCTGTTGAGGGCCAACCCCCAATTATCGAATGTGTATGTTGTATCCAACTCTTACTGTTATAAACCTTTTGGTGATATATAGTCTTACACATATATATTCTTGTGCACTTGTATGATTATTTCTGGGGGTACATTGCAGAAATAGGCGTCAAAGGCAGACCCCTGGTTAGACTTTTTTTAGATCAATGTGGCCAAATGAATTGACAAAAAGCATGAACCAATTTATATTTCACACTCCAATGGCACGTAGATGCCACAGCCTCACCAGTCCTGGCTGTCATTCTCCTCATCTTTGCCTATTTGACAAGCCAAAGGTTGCACATGGTTTGATTTTTTTTTTACTCCAATATTCATTGGCCCTTTATTTATTTGTAAATTTTCTATATTCTTTATATATTTTCTTTTGGATTATTATTCTTATTAATCAGAGAGTACCCTTATGCATCAAAGATAATAAACTTCTTGACCTTCATACACTGTGACCTTTTTTCACAATACATGTGAACATATGCGACTTTTTAAGTTAATATTTAATTTAGTTCCTTTACAATGTTGTGTTTGTTTCTACTGTGCAACAAAATGAAGCAGCCACACATACACATAGATCCCCTCCCTCTGGGGCTTCCTTCCCACCAGGTCCCCACAGTGCATTAAGGACAGTTCCCAGTGCTATATCATACATGACTTTTTTTAGGTCAACATATCAATCATTTTCTTTATGGTTTTCTTCATTTGTTTTTATATTTTCAGAGTCCTTTTTTTATTTCCAAATAGTAACCAATTATCTAAATGCCATATATTGACTACTTCATCTTTCCCCATTGCCACTTATCACATACTAAATCCTCACATATGTAGCGTAGGTTCAGTGGCTGAGATCCTTGTTCTGGTTCATTGATTCTTATGCTGATACTATTCTGCTTTAATAACTTTATATTACATGTTAACATATTAGCACAATTAACCTGTCACTCTTTTAAAGTTATTGGGTATTCTCCCCAACTTTTGAATATAACTGCTATAATTACTTTGCCATGTGCCCAATTCAAAAATTCTATTGGAATTACTATAAACATATTAACCTGAGGAGATCTAACATCTTTACAGTGCTTCCCACCCTAGACCATGAGCTGTTCCCCCATTTTTGTTCTTTTACGTATCTCAGCAAAGTGCTTTTTATGCTTTTTTTCATAAAAGTCTTCCCATTACGAGACATTTTATAGTTTTTGTTGTTATTGTGAGAAGGATATTTTCCATCATATTTTCTAAGTAGTTATAGCTGGGACCTGATAGAATTTTTATGAAGCTAATAATTCTTTGAACACTCCTCACAGGAACACATTATTCTATTTTATCAACATGTAAGTGTTTGAATTTCCTTAGTGACTACTTCTAGACAAGGAAGGGAGAGGACTGCTACAAACATACCACCTTACACCTGTATTGTGTGTCAGATAGGATCAAAAAAGATAATATCCGTGTAGCATTTTATAAACTGTAATTTGCTTCCTTTTCATACCTCATCTGATATTCACAAAACTGTCTAAAGTGGACCAGATGCTCTAGGGTAAGAGTTATTATTATTCTCATCTTAAAGATGAGAAAACTGAGGTTCAGATTTCAGTCACTCAGAGAGTTTGATAAAAATGCAGACTTCTGGGCCCCATCCCAGACCTACTTTCTGGAATCTTAGGTATGGGGTGTGAAATCAGAGAATTTGTGTTTTTAAACCAACTTCCCTTGGTGGCTGCCATGAAACATTGATTTCAACCAAGTCAAGACAAAGGCTGAAAGGTTCTGCCTCTAAGTTAGGTATTTGTTCTACCATACCTCGATGTCAGCTTAATTATTATAAGTTTCTAGTGATGTAGTCTGGAGAAGGCAATGGCACCCCACTCCAGTACTCTTGCCTGGAAAATCCCATGGACAGAGGAGCCTGGTAGGCTGCAGTCCATGGGGTTGCTAAGAGTAGGACATGACTGAGCGACTTCACTTTGACTTTTCACTTTCATGCATTGGAGAAGGAAAAGGCAACCCACTCCAGTATTCTTGCCTAGAGAATCCTAGAGAATCACAGGGTCGGACACGACGGAAGCAACTTAGCAGCAGCAGCAGCAGCAGCAGCAGCAGTGATGTATGAATGTGACTGAAAGAGCTGGCTTTCTTTTAAGTATCTCTTTAAACAGGGGGTCCTGCATAAAGCACAGCCTGATTCGCAGACCACACATCTCCATATGCAGGCTTCATTTATAATTCAGTCACCTCTCACCAAAGCCTTACTCAAAAGACAGCGCCACTATACTCTATCGTTAATGCCAGGGAGACTGGCTACGGTGGTTTATATGGCCACAGTGTTATGTTGGCAGTGGTCCTGCCCCACAGGTGGAGTCTGGCAGCCCTGTAGATGGTGAAAGTTTCCTGGAAAAGTGACAGCCCCCAGCACTGATACCACCCAGTGGAACCACATTTCCATGGCATCCCCTCCTAACAGGTAGGCCAACTCTAGGACAGAACACCACTGCTGTTTGACCCCATCCTGCCACTTCATGTCTAGGAAAGCTTATGATGACCCTTTGGGAAAGGCCAAGGACTCATCTAGAGAAAACAAATGCCTCAGAGATGCCCATTTTGGTTGGAGTTTAACTCACGGTTATTCAACCAACATTTACAGCGACACATGCCAGGCCCATGCCAGATGTTGGTGCATGAGGATAAACGGCAGAGAGCACTTTAAGGCCAATGGGCAAGTAGACGTGGAAAGATGCTTAGGGCACCTGGGGGGAGGAGGGGCATCAAGGAGGGGTTATGGAAGTGAGTTTTCCAGATGATGGAAGCTTTCCAGGTTGATGGGTGTGGAGAACGCATTCCAAAATTTCTTTTCCAGATCTCCAGGGGGAAAACTTAAGCAAAGGCATTGTTGGGAGTATAACTGATTGCAGGATGTTTGGGTTGTAGGAGGATAAAAAATGAAAGATCTGGAAAGGTAAACCACAAGCCAGGTTACAAGGAGGTTGCACACTCATGGAAAGTATTTGAATTTTATCTGAAATGACTGGGAGCCATAGATGCATTTACTCTGGCGGCAGTGAGGAAGAGGAGAACAGGAGATGGAGCCTGAAGAAATGAATGTAGATTAGGAGCCCTCTGCAGCTGACAAAGGTGGGGGTAAGGGGCTGCATGAGGTCAGCTACCATGGATGGTAAAGAAGAGTTAGACTCTAGAGATACTTAGCAGGTAGAATTGGCAGGATGGAGACACCAAATGAACATTGAGGAAGGAAGGGTGAGGCCAAGTACTAAGACTCTAAAATCCCAGGATGTGGATGTCATGGAATCATAGGTCTGTCTTTGGTTTGGCCTCATCCCCAGTCAGTTCCAAGAGCCCTGGAACTGCACAAGCTCCTCCCCTTCCTCTTGCCTTTCATCCGCCTACTCCTCCTCCTCCATCATCAAACAAGGACTGAAAAGGGCAGACCTTTCCTGAACACCCAGCCCACACCCAACTTCATTCCAGCAAGTTATGTTCCCAAAAGTACTGTTAAGAAGCCATCTGCTTAGTGACGCCACCTTATATTTGTAGTAGCTTTCTTGTATACCGTGTTTATGCTCATGATCTCCTTTTCTCCTCAACCTTCTAGCAAGAAAACTGAGACTTATGGAAGTGGAAACTTGCTCAAGGTCCCAGTTTGTTCACAGTGAGTTCAGGCCACCAACCCATTCTTCTGCCTTAAACTCTGGGGTGATTACAATCCCAAATGACTGCAAACCAAATCCTGTCACACAGGTGTACCTAAGGGGAAAAAGAAACATGACCAGGGGTGGAAGATACACGGCAGATGTATTTTACCCTTTTCAAATGGAACTTTCGTTACTGTAGGGCAAACATAAAGACCTGACCAAAGAAAAGCCTCAGCTCAGAATCCTACTGGATTCTCAGGAAACCTGTTTGGTTTTCTCCTCAGACTTCTTCAGAAACAGGAACTCATGCCAACACCTCAAATAAGAGACTTGCCTGAACAACTTTCATTTCTCACATATACACATACACACACATGCACGCGCGCTCACACACAGGCTGCTCCTCAGGAAACAAGAGGCATTCTCTGCAAAGAAGGCGAACAAGCTGGCTGAAGGGGGTCCGTGTAGGCGGATGAGAAGGTTTTCAAGTCACCTTAAGAGGAATACATAAGTTGGAAGGATAAAACCCCACCAGGGGGAAATTCACCACCATTCATATTCATAAAATTATTTAGTGTCTGCTTCTAGTTTCATTCTATTTTCTAACTTCTTTTATTTTGAGGAGAATGTCATCCCAGATGCCTCTGAGTTTCTTCCTTATAGAATGAACATGTTCATTTGTGAGGCGGACACCACGTAACACATACAGACAAGCAACTCCTCAGAGCAGACCCTGGGGTCAGGTGAGTCATTGTCCCAGATGGGATCTTCTAGAAAGGAGGAAGCACAAGAGGCGACAGTCAGGTCAGAGAGGGAAAAGCTCAGTGAAAATATCCTGTTAGCAAGCATGACAAGGGTCATCATTGAGATTTTTCATTTAAACTCTGTGTTTTTTTTTGCAGCCACCAGAGGTAGACAAATGATAGTGATGATTACCCCTGACTTTGGAACAGTTTATAAGGAATTTCTACACCCTGTTAGCTTCTCAGGTGACACTAGTGGTAAAGAACCTGCCTGCCAGTATAGGTAGAAATGAGAGGTGCAGGTTCGATCCCTGGGTCGGGAAGATCCGCTGGAGGAGGGCACAGCAGCCCACTCCAGTATTCTTGCCCGGAGAATGCCATGGACAGAGGAGGCTGGCAGGCTGCAGACGATAGAGTCAGACATGACCTAAGTGACTTAGCCCACACAGACCCTTTTAGGGTAAAGGCAATGTGTTTATTTTCCAGGTGAGGGAGAAACCTACTGACCTGCCTGACATCTCACCAAATGAGTGGGAGGCTAAGTATGGACTTGAATCCAGACGGAAAGAAAAATTACCAGAAACTTGGACATAAAGCCAAGAGCCCGTACCTCTCCTCTCAACATCATGCTGGGGAACTGTTCAGCACCTTTCCCTCAAGGCTTAGCAATCTAGGGGAATTCACCTTTGTCTGATGCTGCTACTAACTAAAAGTTTAGACTTTCTGTAAGTTGCATGTTACCTTGTAAATCTCATTGGGTCAAGATGCAAATAATTCATTTAGTAGGAGAGCAGAACACCAAAGGTTATCTTTCCATAGGATAACAACCAGTTTTCCATTGAACCTAGCCATTTTATTCTGATGTTTTGCTTTTTAGTACCTATAAATGCCCAGTTCTTCAAAATGCTCTTTAAACAAGATTTCTTATCTTACTAATTCTCTCATAAAGAGTTAATAAATCTGTGATATAATATTGGTCTATATTTGCATGAGGGCATATTTCAAGCTTTCTTAAAATTCTGTTTATTGCTATGTTTATAAATTTAGGGTTTCTTCCTCCAAAATAGTGAAAATGAAAGGGAAAATGTTAGTCACTTCAGTCGTGTCCAACACTTTGTGACCCTATGAGCTGTAGCCCACCAGGCTCCTCTGTCCGTAGGATTCTCCAAGCAAGAATACTGGAGTGGGTTGCCATGCCCTCCTCCAGGGGATCTTCCTGATTCAGGGATCAAACCCGGATCTCCTGAATTGCAAGTGGATTATTTACCATCTGAACTACCAAGGGAGCCCTAGGACCTCTATGGAATTCTATCCACACACCTAGTCAGGCCTGCCTTATCTTACCCACCAAACAGAACACATTCGACCTGGTTGCTGCAGACAGCTGGCCTTGTGCTGGGAGTGGAGGGGCACTGGGAGGTGTTCTCATGACTGATCTGGCATTTCCACCATGCCAGTTCTCAGATTCATCATATAGTCATCACATCGACCCCGATAGATTTATCTGGCAGAGATGACCAGTCCACCACCCAACAGGGCAGGGGCTATGAAACAGGTTCCTAGCACTGCTGATGAGCTGGACTGATGGTCAGAGCTGGCTTGCAGGGAATGACCAACCCTTCCTCATCTAGGTTTGCAAATAACATGCCATTTCACGAGGTGACAGAAATGCTACGGTTGAGGGGCAGGGGTGGGCTTACATCCTGCCAGGACATTTACTCTCTGGGTGAAACCAACTAACCCTCAGGAGAGCAAACGTGACTTCAACTTCATTAGCACCTCACTCACTCCACCTCATAAATTTAACCATCCAAGCTGCACCAAGAGCAAACACAAGGAAGCAAAGAACTTAATGGATGTGGAGAGGAAGGCCTTCATTTTATATACTTAACAGGTCACTGACAACTTTTCACACTTTATTGAGAGACTCATCTGAGCCATTAGCAGGTCACTTGACCCACTCTCTTTAAAACCTCCCTAAGCTCAGGGAAAAAAAAAAAAAAAGGCAATTCTAAAAGCTCTGAGAACAGAAGGTGGTCTGGGATTTTAGCCTGACCACTGTCTGCCAGGCAGGTTTACTGGCTGCAGGCAATTCCCAGCAGTTAGTGTCTTGCCAGGGAGCTTGAGGCTGCAAAGCTGCAGCTCAGCTGGTTTTGAAGGGCCTCCTTCTGTCTGAGTTGCCCCTGAAGCTTCACTTCCATTCTGTAGATTCAGCATCTACTACAAATGTCAGGAACTGTGCTCTGTACTGTGCAGGGAATGGGTTATGGAGACTGTCTCCTCAAGGGTCTTCCTGTCCAATCAGAAACACAAGACATTGATCTAAATAGCAACCATTTAGGGTAGAAAGTGACTGGCAGGTCATACATATTATAATGTTGTTGTGCCATGTCATGTGCATTGAGTCTATACGTGCATTGAGTACACATACACAGGGGGAAAAAAGTCAGACTGGCCCTGGACTTAGAAGAGATTCAATAAGCATTTGTTGAAGGAATGTTAGTCATTCAGTCATGTCCGACTCTTTGTAACCCATGAACTATAACTCACGAGCCTCCTCTGTCCCTGGGATTTCCCAGGCAAGAATGCTGGAGTAGGTTGTCACTCCCTTCTCCATTGTTGAAGGAGAGAAAGCAACAGTTGTTCAGCACCTACTATGGGCCAGGCTTATGTGCCAAGCATCTTCTCCTTTAACTTCCTCCTCACAAGTATTCTCTTCAATGGGTGATGCTCTCTTTTAACAAATAGGGAAAGAGGGGCTCAGAGATGTTAGGTCACTTTCCCAGAGTCACGTAGATGGTGAATAGAAAGATAGGATTCAAAAGCAGAACCATCTGACTTACAAGATCCTGCTGTCTCAACCTCTCTGCATTTCCTCTGATCATTTTAGAGCACACCTTCCTTCTGTGCTGATCTAATTCGTTTCCAGGTTGAGGAGCCTCACAGAGCCAGGCTGACAAGCGATAAGGCATCCATTGCTAATCCAAGATAAGGACTCACAAAGCCATCTGCATATCCCACAATGTGTGAGTACTGCCTGGCTCTGGCTCTGGCTGGCTGTCCCGTGATGCTTTCCATCATCAACCCTGTGATCCCCTCATCTCCCTTCTGATAAAATGGAAGAATCCAAGGGCAGAGGAGAGAGAGTAAATGTGGTTTCCAGAGATGGGGGCACAAGCACCGCCCTGTCCCCTCAGGATTCCTCCAGCAGAGCTGACCCAACAGAGCAGACAGCCACTGCAGAGCAAGCTCAGAACCAACCTGGCTTCCACCCCAAAATCCTCATCTTCCCTCTTCTTACCGTTTTGCCTAAACCCAAGAAAACTATTTTAATTCCTTTTCTTTCACTGCCTTTGGGGAAGAGAAGAAGTCAGGACTTTCACAGCTTAACAAAGCCTGCAGCATAAAGCCTGTATGAGTGACTTAGGAGGGCCTGAGCCTGCATGCTCACCTCCTCAGCCCCATCTCCTCCAGTGCATGCTGGGTAGCTCCTGAAGCACTCCCAGGGCACCATGGGTAACTCTTGACAATCTTGGGACTCAGCTCAGACCATGTCCTCCAGAAAGCTTTCTTGAACCACTTCAGCTGTGTGTTTTCCTTCTGCCTGCTCCCACACTCATCTTCACTGCCCCTGCAGAGTGTCCACCACACTGCCTGGACCCTCCTCGCCACGCTCTGTGACAGCAGGAGATGTATCTCCCAGAAGCATAAACACTCCCAACTCTTGAGCACAGCCCTGGAACCCAATAAACCCTAGAGGAAGGGAAGGACAGAGGAAAGGAGAGACTGGGCTCAGACTCTCAGCCCAAAGGCTTCCTTCCCAGGCTGGCCCTCGCCTCAGGCCTGGTACAGTTCCCTGCAGTCAGAGCTGCCAAGGGCGAAGAGGGTGAGGTCTGAGGAAAAGCAGGCTGGAAGGAATGTTTGTTCCCTGAGAAAACTCAAGCATGATCTTCAGGGCTCCAGTGAGGAAGGTCGGAGCCATCACTTTGGAACCTCTGCAGTGCCCGGTGGGGCCAGGAGGATGAGGCAACTTCTAGTGTTCACAGATGGCCCTGGGTCTGTAGGTCGAGGGGCTATCCCAGGGGGTCTCTGAGCAGCTGCCCTAACCTGTGTGTACTGAGCTCACTAGAGGCAGGAAATTCCATGTTGTAATGGCTGGCTTTCTTCCTTTCATTTCTGATCCATGACTAGGTGGTGGATGGGTCATTAAAGAAGTCATTTAGGCAGATTTTAGGAACATCTGACTAGGCTCCAAGTCTGCAGGAAGAGGAAAATCTAACAGGACAAAGAGCTGGGGGCCGCGCCATCTCGCCTTCATTTCCATCGCCAGCCTGGCTTATGAAAGGAAAACATTTAAACGCCTGTCTTCTGTGTTGTCAGTAGCACTGGATGGAGCTGAGTTCACCACTTAAAAACCCACATTTAAAAGCTCATCTGAGTGGCTGCCGCCATGTTATCAAGCTGAACACATGTTGATCTGAGAAGATTAGAAAAATTGTTCCCAGTGTCTGGGGAGGCAGTGCTTTTAAACAAGTGCTTTTCAAAGAATAAGCCATTAAGAAGCACTTTGCACACATGTAGCCCCTGAACCTGAAAACAAATAAAACTCAAATCAGTACCAAATCAGTAACTCTGAGCAGTAGACTAGAGAATCTGGCTGGCATATTTTAGAGATGCAGTTATAAAAGGTTGCCATTCCATTTATTTTTCATTTCCTGAACAGTTAATGACAGGAGGGATCAAAAATCATTTTTATGTTGGACCTGCACATTTTTATTAAAATATACTTGATTTACAGTATTGTGTTAGTTTTAGGTATATCATATAGCAATTCATTTATTTTTTTATTATATTCCACTATAGATTATTACAGTATATTGAATATAAATCCCTGCATTTGTAGCATTTGTACATTTTTCTTAATCAACTAGGAAAAAAATCACATTCTCCTTCATATGTTACTTTCTTTTTCCAAAAAGGAATTAAATTTTTGTGGAAATTTAAACTTGTTCCTTCCATTTACCAAGAAAATGGTATTACTCTTGTTTTCAATCTGTTTTATCTCAGTTTAGTTTCAAGTTGAGACTGTATTTCATTTCCAGCCATGTAAAGAGTGGCTGGTATTCCTCTATTACCTCTTACTTTTGGACATAATTGCTTGGTGAGGCAATAAGCCTACTGGGTAAATCAAACTCTCTACTTTTCACTCTATACATATGCTTCAGGTACGTTAGAAGAAACCCATATACAACACTTTCTTCTGCAAATAACTTTCAAACTGTCATGAATCAGTTGAGCTAAAGCAGAGAGATAATGAATAAAAATACTTTTTGCAACAAATGTTAAGCCCTTCTCATTTCACTATTAGCTTTGGCTTCCTGCTGATCCTGCTGTGATTAGTCATGTCTGACTCTGTGATTCCCATGGATGGTAGCCCACCAGGCTCCTCTGTCCATGGAATTTTCCAGGCAAGAATACTGGAGTAGGTTGCCACTTCCTATTCCAGGGGCTCTTCCCAACCCCGGGATCGAACCTGTGACTCTTATATCTCCTGCACTGGCAGGCAGATTCTTTACCACTGTGCCACCTGGGAAGCCCCAGCTTTGCTATAAATTATAAAATAGGCAGTTGGGTTAACATCCTTTGTTTCCAGGGCTTCCTAGCATTTGACAACAAATAAAAGCCGAAATTTCTAGTTACATGAGTCTATATCCTGAAAGGTGGCTCAAACCAAATGAAAGAAGAAAATAACCTAACTGAGAACGAGCCCAGCATCCTTTTCCTTCAGGAGCTTGATATTATAGGGCCTAATCAGGATTAATGAACAGCCTGCAGAGTGCCCTAGTGGCACCAACAGCATTTGCCTTGGTTGAGAAATCTGGACTTGACTCAGCCCATCTGCTCTCACTGCAGCCCAGGGTTGGCTTTCATTTGGCGATCATGCTGTCAACTCGGTTTAGAATATACATGGGTGAGGCATATGCTTGGCCTTGCTGCTCAGGGAGATGCTGGCATAGAGAAATGTGAAGGATCCTGATTGAAGCTCACATTTACAGACTCTCCTTTTCTCTTCTCCCCTAGTTACTGTGACAGTGGGAGGCAAGCAACACTTGCTCGGACTGTATGACACCGCAGGACAGGTATGTTTTTCTTATCTTGATTCATGAAGGGTTTGGGAGGGTGGAGAATGATCCATTTGACTAAGTTAATGAGGACTGATGGTATAGACATTACCTCCTCTGATGACCTGGGGCAAATTTATCATATACCTAAATGACAACCAAAATATTTTTAATATCTTAAAAATATCTGTAATAACAGAAAACTAAATCATTATGAGATTCAAGGTATCGATAAGCAAATATCCATTCATTTATTGATTAATGACTATCACTAACCAAAATCACATATTTGGTGAAGAGTTCCAATTTCTTCTAACCCATGCCAATTCCAGATCCAGGGTTACTGAGTCAATTTCATAAATTTTAGTTTCATCCACTATCTTTTTTTCCATGTTGTATTCTTTACCCACTTTTTATGTAAAAAGCCTAATGAGCTGTGGAAAGGTACAAAAAGAGATAGGGAATGGGGGTCAGGGAATAGAAAAAAGATGGATTTAGTATCAAAAGGAGAAAAAACCAGGATCCTGGATAGTTTCCCAAAGTAAGGGTCAACCCCTGAACAACTGGAGTTGCACCTAAATTCTCTATTCTTGAAATATGCTCATTCTGTCAGAAATATTTCTTCAAGTCAGAGATCTTGGCCAACCAATATGTAAAGCAATAGAACCCTCGATTCTTAAACCAGTTAACACATTCTCTGCTAGGGTGAAAATGTCACCTTATCTTTTTTTCCCTTGTATCTCACATGTCATTACAAAAAGTTTCTAGTTATAAGTTCATGGGCTAGAGGGGCAGTGGTTAAGTAACTGATGGCTATGACCCAATTTTTTTGACAGAGCTTTTGTTACCATACATCCTGGGTCATTTACTGAAGTCAAAAATAGTGGATTGTTCAGTCTGTCCCAATTCATACATCTTAAGTCCTTTGGAGTAAGCATTTGACCCTGCTTATTCCCACTGTGAGTCTCCTGGTAACTGTTATATGCAGTTACGCATTTGTCTAGATTTTTTTCACAACTATCTGGAGATACACCTTTTTGCTCAACTTGAAAACAAACAAACAACAAGTCATAATAAATAAAATTCTCCTTGGGCTTTCTGTATGCATTGGCAAGAACCACTGTATAAATGTCTTGCTGTTGTTCAGTCGCCCAGTCATGTCTGACTCTTTCTGACCCCATGGACTGCAGCACGCCAGGCCTCTCTGTCCCTCACCATCTCCCAAAGTTTGCCCAAGTTCATGTCCATTGCATCGGTGATGCTATCTAGCCATCTCATCCTCTGATGCCCTCTTCTCCTTCTGCCCTCGATCTTTCCCAGCATCAGGGACTTTTCCAATGGGTTGGCTGTTCACATCAGATGATGGTGGCTCAGACAATATAAATGTCTATGGAACATCAAAAGCAGGTGTTCCACAGACAGGCAGAACCAGGCAGTGGAGAACTTGAAAAATCTAACGGCAGACTCAAAGCTTCTAAAAGCATCTAGTTTCCCCTCACTGGCAGATGGGTGCTTTAGCCAGCCTTCCCCAGGAACCAGAAAGTGGAGGAGACCCCTCACATCAGTACCAAGACACACGACTAGGAAAGGATGCCCACAGACACGCAGACTGGAAGAGTGAGTGGCTTCTCTGTGCTAAGGTACCAGGCTTCAGGGCAGCTCCCGCTCGACTCCCCTCCACCAGAAAGCACTCCAGCAATGCANGACTTCACTTTGACTTTTCACTTTCATGCATTGGAGAAGGAAAAGGCAACCCACTCCAGTATTCTTGCCTAGAGAATCCTAGAGAATCACAGGGTCGGACACGACGGAAGCAACTTAGCAGCAGCAGCAGCAGCAGCAGCAGCAGTGATGTATGAATGTGACTGAAAGAGCTGGCTTTCTTTTAAGTATCTCTTTAAACAGGGGGTCCTGCATAAAGCACAGCCTGATTCGCAGACCACACATCTCCATATGCAGGCTTCATTTATAATTCAGTCACCTCTCACCAAAGCCTTACTCAAAAGACAGCGCCACTATACTCTATCGTTAATGCCAGGGAGACTGGCTACGGTGGTTTATATGGCCACAGTGTTATGTTGGCAGTGGTCCTGCCCCACAGGTGGAGTCTGGCAGCCCTGTAGATGGTGAAAGTTTCCTGGAAAAGTGACAGCCCCCAGCACTGATACCACCCAGTGGAACCACATTTCCATGGCATCCCCTCCTAACAGGTAGGCCAACTCTAGGACAGAACACCACTGCTGTTTGACCCCATCCTGCCACTTCATGTCTAGGAAAGCTTATGATGACCCTTTGGGAAAGGCCAAGGACTCATCTAGAGAAAACAAATGCCTCAGAGATGCCCATTTTGGTTGGAGTTTAACTCACGGTTATTCAACCAACATTTACAGCGACACATGCCAGGCCCATGCCAGATGTTGGTGCATGAGGATAAACGGCAGAGAGCACTTTAAGGCCAATGGGCAAGTAGACGTGGAAAGATGCTTAGGGCACCTGGGGGGAGGAGGGGCATCAAGGAGGGGTTATGGAAGTGAGTTTTCCAGATGATGGAAGCTTTCCAGGTTGATGGGTGTGGAGAACGCATTCCAAAATTTCTTTTCCAGATCTCCAGGGGGAAAACTTAAGCAAAGGCATTGTTGGGAGTATAACTGATTGCAGGATGTTTGGGTTGTAGGAGGATAAAAAATGAAAGATCTGGAAAGGTAAACCACAAGCCAGGTTACAAGGAGGTTGCACACTCATGGAAAGTATTTGAATTTTATCTGAAATGACTGGGAGCCATAGATGCATTTACTCTGGCGGCAGTGAGGAAGAGGAGAACAGGAGATGGAGCCTGAAGAAATGAATGTAGATTAGGAGCCCTCTGCAGCTGACAAAGGTGGGGGTAAGGGGCTGCATGAGGTCAGCTACCATGGATGGTAAAGAAGAGTTAGACTCTAGAGATACTTAGCAGGTAGAATTGGCAGGATGGAGACACCAAATGAACATTGAGGAAGGAAGGGTGAGGCCAAGTACTAAGACTCTAAAATCCCAGGATGTGGATGTCATGGAATCATAGGTCTGTCTTTGGTTTGGCCTCATCCCCAGTCAGTTCCAAGAGCCCTGGAACTGCACAAGCTCCTCCCCTTCCTCTTGCCTTTCATCCGCCTACTCCTCCTCCTCCATCATCAAACAAGGACTGAAAAGGGCAGACCTTTCCTGAACACCCAGCCCACACCCAACTTCATTCCAGCAAGTTATGTTCCCAAAAGTACTGTTAAGAAGCCATCTGCTTAGTGACGCCACCTTATATTTGTAGTAGCTTTCTTGTATACCGTGTTTATGCTCATGATCTCCTTTTCTCCTCAACCTTCTAGCAAGAAAACTGAGACTTATGGAAGTGGAAACTTGCTCAAGGTCCCAGTTTGTTCACAGTGAGTTCAGGCCACCAACCCATTCTTCTGCCTTAAACTCTGGGGTGATTACAATCCCAAATGACTGCAAACCAAATCCTGTCACACAGGTGTACCTAAGGGGAAAAAGAAACATGACCAGGGGTGGAAGATACATGGCAGATGTATTTTACCCTTTTCAAATGGAACTTTCGTTACTGTAGGGCAAACATAAAGACCTGACCAAAGAAAAGCCTCAGCTCAGAATCCTACTGGATTCTCAGGGAACCTGTTTGGTTTTCTCCTCAGACTTCTTCAGAAACAGGAACTCATGCCAACACCTCAAATAAGAGACTTGCCTGAACAACTTTCATTTCTCACATATACACATACACACACATGCACGCGCACTCACACACAGGCTGCTCCTCAGGAAACAAGAGGCATTCTCTGCAAAGAAGGCGAACAAGCTGGCTGAAGGGGGTCCGTGTAGGCGGATGAGAAGGTTTTCAAGTCACCTTAAGAGGAATACATAAGTTGGAAGGATAAAACCCCACCAGGGGGAAATTCACCACCATTCATATTCATAAAATTATTTAGTGTCTGCTTCTAGTTTCATTCTATTTTCTAACTTCTTTTATTTTGAGGAGAATGTCATCCCAGATGCCTCTGAGTTTCTTCCTTATAGAATGAACATGTTCATTTGTGAGGCGGACACCACGTAACACATACAGACAAGCAACTCCTCAGAGCAGACCCTGGGGTCAGGTGAGTCATTGTCCCAGATGGGATCTTCTAGAAAGGAGGAAGCACAAGAGGCGACAGTCAGGTCAGAGAGGGAAAAGCTCAGTGAAAATATCCTGTTAGCAAGCATGACAAGGGTCATCATTGAGATTTTTCATTTAAACTCTGTGTTTTTTTTTGCAGCCACCAGAGGTAGACAAATGATAGTGATGATTACCCCTGACTTTGGAACAGTTTATAAGGAATTTCTACACCCTGTTAGCTTCTCAGGTGACACTAGTGGTAAAGAACCTGCCTGCCAGTATAGGTAGAAATGAGAGGTGCAGGTTCGATCCCTGGGTCGGGAAGATCCGCTGGAGGAGGGCACAGCAGCCCACTCCAGTATTCTTGCCCGGAGAATGCCATGGACAGAGGAGGCTGGCAGGCTGCAGACGATAGAGTCAGACATGACCTAAGTGACTTAGCCCACACAGACCCTTTTAGGGTAAAGGCAATGTGTTTATTTTCCAGGTGAGGGAGAAACCTACTGACCTGCCTGACATCTCACCAAATGAGTGGGAGGCTAAGTATGGACTTGAATCCAGACGGAAAGAAAAATTACCAGAAACTTGGACATAAAGCCAAGAGCCCGTACCTCTCCTCTCAACATCATGCTGGGGAACTGTTCAACACCCTTCCCTCAAGGCTTAGCAATCTAGGGGAATTCACCTTTGTCTGATGCTGCTACTAACTAAAAGTTTAGACTTTCTGTAAGTTGCATGTTACCTTGTAAATCTCATTGGGTCAAGATGCAAATAATTCATTTAGTAGGAGAGCAGAACACCAAAGGTTATCTTTCCATAGGATAACAACCAGTTTTCCATTGAACCTAGCCATTTTATTCTGATGTTTTGCTTTTTAGTACCTATAAATGCCCAGTTCTTCAAAATGCTCTTTAAACAAGATTTCTTATCTTACTAATTCTCTCATAAAGAGTTAATAAATCTGTGATATAATATTGGTCTATATTTGCATGAGGGCATATTTCAAGCTTTCTTAAAATTCTGTTTATTGCTATGTTTATAAATTTAGGGTTTCTTCCTCCAAAATAGTGAAAATGAAAGGGAAAATGTTAGTCACTTCAGTCGTGTCCAACACTTTGTGACCCTATGAACTGTAGCCCACCAGGCTCCTCTGTCCGTAGGATTCTCCAAGCAAGAATACTGGAGTGGGTTGCCATGCCCTCCTCCAGGGGATCTTCCTGATTCAGGGATCAAACCCGGATCTCCTGAATTGCAAGTGGATTATTTACCATCTGAACTACCAAGGGAGCCCTAGGACCTCTATGGAATTCTATCCACACACCTAGTCAGGCCTGCCTTATCTTACCCACCAAACAGAACACATTCGACCTGGTTGCTGCAGACAGCTGGCCTTGTGCTGGGAGTGGAGGGGCACTGGGAGGTGTTCTCATGACTGATCTGGCATTTCCACCATGCCAGTTCTCAGATTCATCATACAGTCATCACATCGACCCCGATAGATTTATCTGGCAGATGAGATGACCAGTCCACCACCCAACAGGGCAGGGGCTATGAAACAGGTTCCTAGCACTGCTGATGAGCTGGACTGATGGTCAGAGCTGGCTTGCAGGGAATGACCAACCCTTCCTCATCTAGGTTTGCAAATAACATGCCATTTCACGAGGTGACAGAAATGCTACGGTTGAGGGGCAGGGGTGGGCTTACATCCTGCCAGGACATTTACTCTCTGGGTGAAACCAACTAACCCTCAGGAGAGCAAACGTGACTTCAACTTCATTAGCACCTCACTCACTCCACCTCATAAATTTAACCATCCAAGCTGCACCAAGAGCAAACACAAGGAAGCAAAGAACTTAATGGATGTGGAGAGGAAGGCCTTCATTTTATATACTTAACAGGTCACTGACAACTTTTCACACTTTATTGAGAGACTCATCTGAGCCATTAGCAGGTCACTTGACCCACTCTCTTTAAAACCTCCCTAAGCTCAGGGAAAAAAAAAAAAAAAGGCAATTCTAAAAGCTCTGAGAACAGAAGGTGGTCTGGGATTTTAGCCTGACCACTGTCTGCCAGGCAGGTTTACTGGCTGCAGGCAATTCCCAGCAGTTAGTGTCTTGCCAGGGAGCTTGAGGCTGCAAAGCTGCAGCTCAGCTGGTTTTGAAGGGCCTCCTTCTGTCTGAGTTGCGCTTCACTTCCATTCTGTAGATTCAGCATCTACTACAAATGTCAGGAACTGTGCTCTGTACTGTGCAGGGAATGGGTTATGGAGACTGTCTCCTCAAGGGTCTTCCTGTCCAATCAGAAACACAAGACATTGATCTAAATAGCAACCATTTAGGGTAGAAAGTGACTGGCAGGTCATACATATTATAATGTTGTTGTGCCATGTCATGTGCATTGAGTCTATACGTGCATTGAGTACACATACACAGGGGGGAAAAAGTCAGACTGGCCCTGGACTTAGAAGAGATTCAATAAGCATTTGTTGAAGGAATGTTAGTCATTCAGTCATGTCCGACTCTTTGTAACCCATGAACTATAACTCACGAGCCTCCTCTGTCCCTGGGATTTCCCAGGCAAGAATGCTGGAGTAGGTTGTCACTCCCTTCTCCATTGTTGTAGGAGAGAAAGCAACAGTTGTTCAGCACCTACTATGGGCCAGGCTTATGTGCCAAGCATCTTCTCCTTTAACTTCCTCCTCACAAGTATTCTCTTCAATGGGTGATGCTCTCTTTTAACAAATAGGGAAAGAGGGGCTCAGAGATGTTAGGTCACTTTCCCAGAGTCACGTAGATGGTGAATAGAAAGATAGGATTCAAAAGCAGAACCATCTGACTTACAAGATCCTGCTGTCTCAACCTCTCTGCATTTCCTCTGATCATTTTAGAGCACACCTTCCTTCTGTGCTGATCTAATTCGTTTCCAGGTTGAGGAGCCTCACAGAGCCAGGCTGACAAGCGATAAGGCATCCATTGCTAATCCAAGATAAGGACTCACAAAGCCATCTGCATATCCCACAATGTGTGAGTACTGCCTGGCTCTGGCTCTGGCTGGCTGTCCCGTGATGCTTTCCATCATCAACCCTGTGATCCCCTCATCTCCCTTCTGATAAAATGGAAGAATCCAAGGGCAGAGGAGAGAATAAATGTGGTTTCCAGAGATGGGGGCACAAGCACCGCCCTGTCCCCTCAGGATTCCTCCAGCAGAGCTGACCCAACAGAGCAGGCAGCCACTGCAGAGCAAGCTCAGAACCAACCTGGCTTCCACCCCAAAATCCTCATCTTCCCTCTTCTTACCGTTTTGCCTAAACCCAAGAAAACTATTTTAATTCCTTTTCTTTCACTGCCTTTGGGGAAGAGAAGAAGTCAGGACTTTCACAGCTTAACAAAGCCTGCAGCATAAAGCCTGTATGAGTGACTTAGGAGGGCCTGAGCCTGCATGCTCACCTCCTCAGCCCCATCTCCTCCAGTGCATGCTGGGTAGCTCCTGAAGCACTCCCAGGGCACCATGGGTAACTCTTGACAATCTTGGGACTCAGCTCAGACCATGTCCTCCAGAAAGCTTTCTTGAACCACTTCAGCTGTGTGTTTTCCTTCTGCCTGCTCCCACACTCATCTTCACTGCCCCTGCAGAGTGTCCACCACACTGCCTGGACCCTCCTCGCCACGCTCTGTGACAGCAGGAGATGTATCTCCCAGAAGCATAAACACTCCCAACTCTTGAGCACAGCCCTGGAACCCAATAAACCCTAGAGGAAGGGAAGGACAGAGGAAAGGAGAGACTGGGCTCAGACTCTCAGCCCAAAGGCTTCCTTCCCAGGCTGGCCCTCGCCTCAGGCCTGGTACAGTTCCCTGCAGTCAGAGCTGCCAAGGGCGAAGAGGGTGAGGTCTGAGGAAAAGCAGGCTGGAAGGAATGTTTGTTCCCTGAGAAAACTCAAGCATGATCTTCAGGGCTCCAGTGAGGAAGGTAGGAGCCATCACTTTGGAACCTCTGCAGTGCCNATAAAAATACTTTTTGCAACAAATGTTAAGCCCTTCTCATTTCACTATTAGCTTTGGCTTCCTGCTGATCCTGCTGTGATTAGTCATGTCTGACTCTGTGATTCCCATGGATGGTAGCCCACCAGGCTCCTCTGTCCATGGAATTTTCCAGGCAAGAATACTGGAGTAGGTTGCCACTTCCTATTCCAGGGGCTCTTCCCAACCCCGGGATCGAACCTGTGACTCTTATATCTCCTGCACTGGCAGGCAGATTCTTTACCACTGTGCCACCTGGGAAGCCCCAGCTTTGCTATAAATTATAAAATAGGCAGTTGGGTTAACATCCTTTGTTTCCAGGGCTTCCTAGCAT
The DNA here is from genome assembly GCA_006410675.1 of Oreotragus oreotragus. NCBI lineage: Eukaryota > Metazoa > Chordata > Mammalia > Artiodactyla > Bovidae > Oreotragus > Oreotragus oreotragus. The sequence goes on along the minus strand of SJYX01007803.1, from coordinate 164,215 downwards.
TTGACAACAAATAAAAGCCGAAATTTCTAGTTACATGAGTCTATATCCTGAAAGGTGGCTCAAACCAAATGAAAGAAGAAAATAACCTAACTGAGAACGAGCCCAGCATCCTTTTCCTTCAGGAGCTTGATATTATAGGGCCTAATCAGGATTAATGAACAGCCTGCAGAGTGCCCTAGTGGCACCAACAGCATTTGCCTTGGTTGAGAAATCTGGACTTGACTCAGCCCATCTGCTCTCACTGCAGCCCAGGGTTGGCTTTCATTTGGCGATCATGCTGTCAACTCGGTTTAGAATATACATGGGTGAGGCATATGCTTGGCCTTGCTGCTCAGGGAGATGCTGGCATAGAGAAATGTGAAGGATCCTGATTGAAGCTCACATTTACAGACTCTCCTTTTCTCTTCTCCCCTAGTTACTGTGACAGTGGGAGGCAAGCAACACTTGCTCGGACTGTATGACACCGCAGGACAGGTATGTTTTTCTTATCTTGATTCATGAAGGGTTTGGGAGGGTGGAGAATGATCCATTTGACTAAGTTAATGAGGACTGATGGTATAGACATTACCTCCTCTGATGACCTGGGGCAAATTTATCATATACCTAAATGACAACCAAAATATTTTTAATATCTTAAAAATATCTGTAATAACAGAAAACTAAATCATTATGAGATTCAAGGTATCGATAAGCAAATATCCATTCATTTATTGATTAATGACTATCACTAACCAAAATCACATATTTGGTGAAGAGTTCCAATTTCTTCTAACCCATGCCAATTCCAGATCCAGGGTTACTGAGTCAATTTCATAAATTTTAGTTTCATCCACTATCTTTTTTTCCATGTTGTATTCTTTACCCACTTTTTATGTAAAAAGCCTAATGAGCTGTGGAAAGGTACAAAAAGAGATAGGGAATGGGGGTCAGGGAATAGAAAAAAGATGGATTTAGTATCAAAAGGAGAAAAAACCAGGATCCTGGATAGTTTCCCAAAGTAAGGGTCAACCCCTGAACAACTGGAGTTGCACCTAAATTCTCTATTCTTGAAATATGCTCATTCTGTCAGAAATATTTCTTCAAGTCAGAGATCTTGGCCAACCAATATGTAAAGCAATAGAACCCTCGATTCTTAAACCAGTTAACACATTCTCTGCTAGGGTGAAAATGTCACCTTATCTTTTTTTCCCTTGTATCTCACATGTCATTACAAAAAGTTTCTAGTTATAAGTTCATGGGCTAGAGGGGCAGTGGTTAAGTAACTGATGGCTATGACCCAATTTTTTTGACAGAGCTTTTGTTACCATACATCCTGGGTCATTTACTGAAGTCAAAAATAGTGGATTGTTCAGTCTGTCCCAATTCATACATCTTAAGTCCTTTGGAGTAAGCATTTGACCCTGCTTATTCCCACTGTGAGTCTCCTGGTAACTGTTATATGCAGTTACGCATTTGTCTAGATTTTTTTCACAACTATCTGGAGATACACCTTTTTGCTCAACTTGAAAACAAACAAACAACAAGTCATAATAAATAAAATTCTCCTTGGGCTTTCTGTATGCATTGGCAAGAACCACTGTATAAATGTCTTGCTGTTGTTCAGTCGCCCAGTCATGTCTGACTCTTTCTGACCCCATGGACTGCAGCACGCCAGGCCTCTCTGTCCCTCACCATCTCCCAAAGTTTGCCCAAGTTCATGTCCATTGCATCGGTGATGCTATCTAGCCATCTCATCCTCTGATGCCCTCTTCTCCTTCTGCCCTCGATCTTTCCCAGCATCAGGGACTTTTCCAATGGGTTGGCTGTTCACATCAGATGATGGTGGCTCAGACAATATAAATGTCTATGGAACATCAAAAGCAGGTGTTCCACAGATAGGCAGAACCAGGCAGTGGAGAACCTGAAAAATCTAACGGCAGACTCAGAGCTTCTAAAAGCATCTAGTTTCCCCTCACTGGCAGATGGGTGCTTTAGCCAGCTAGCCCCAGGAACCAGAAAGTGGAGGAGACCCCTCACATCAGTACCAAGACACATGACTAGGAAAGGATGCCCACAGACACGCAGACTGGAAGAGTGAGTGGCTCCTCTGCGCTAAGGTACCAGGCTTCAGGGCAGCTCCCGCTCGACTCCCCTCCACCAGAAAGCACTCCAGCAATGCAAGGAGGCCGCTCTTTGGGCTGGAGTTGCCTATTCTCATTCAGTCACACAGCCTTTGGGGTGTCCCCACTCATCAGGACTCAGCCTGAAAAAGAAAGTGTACACCCTTCTCATACATGATCATGTCTTATGAATATAATCCAGTTTGAAAAGTTCAACACAGCAAGCACTATTGCCTGACTCTGAAACCTGTTTCCCTTGCCTTCTAAAAAAGCTCCCTATGCCCCCTGCCCTGTGCTCAGCCATTCCTCCCTAATTCTATAGCAATCCACTACAATTGTTAGCTTCTGTGCATTAACTGTCCCCAGAACAGCCTCCCCCTGGCCTCTATTTAATTTCAAATCCAACAAAGCTGCATAAAACCAGTTTAGTTATTCTTTCCCACTGCTCCATCTTTTTAGAAAAATTTAAAAATAATGCTAATATAGGAGTAGAGACTCTAAGGCAGTGGAAAAAACATGTTCAGACTCCAAATTGACCCAAAATTCTGACACAAGAGAAAGTGATAATTGCTGATAGAATATAACAACAAATGGGTTACAGATAATTCTTCAACTTAACTTTCACTTCAATGCTTTCCACTAGCTACTTTGAAAGCCCAGAGGTAGACAAAGTTCATAGGGGAACATAAAATGTGGGGAAAAGAAATCAGAACATATCTTAAGGTTGGTTATAGAACTGAAATTCTAAGACGAAGACCTTTGAAAATAATTTAAATAGTGCCTTAAAGAACCGGAGTAATTAAGCAAAACTATTGGAGGCTAGACCTAAGGGACACCTTTTAGCAGTAAAGGGCTGTGAAGTGTTGGAATGTATGCCACTAAAGGATTCACGTAATTCATTACGTGGAACAGTGTTTCTCCGATTGAGCAGAGATGAGAATCACATATAGGGCTGCTTAAAATCCAGTCCCTGGGCCCCACCCTCAGAGCTGCTGACTCTACGGTTCTGGGATGGTGCCCACACACTTAAATTTCTGACAGGTAACTTTGAGAACCACTGTTCTAGAACCTTGGGACTCAGAGTCTGGACAACCAACCAGCAGCATCACCAGGGACCTTGTTAGAAAGGCAGAATCTCAGGCCCCATCCCCCACCTACTGAATCTGAAAATGCATTTTAAGAAGATCTCCTGGTGATTCATACGCACGTTAAAACTGGAGTCTTTGTTGGTTGAAACATTGTTCCTAATGTTAGGAGGACGCAGTGGAAAATAACCATTACCCAAGTTGATTCCCATGGCTCCGCAACTCTGCCAGTAAGGCTTTGTGACAAATTTAATTTAGAAGCATTGTCCCAAAATTTCCATTCCCAGCTTCAGGGAAGATAACCTCCTCAGTTATATTCTCACAAATGTTGCTGAGGTCACATGACTAAGGAAGGTCTATAACTAATTCAAAATTGCTCATTTGATCAGAGTTACTAACAGGAAAGAGAGATAATCTCAGAACCAACTGATTGATCCCTGAGCCACAAAAAAAGAAACAAGCCTCCGAACCTGGCTATAGGGTTCCATCTGGCTGTGAAAAATTAGATTTTCATACACGAACAAACTTAGGAACAGTGCCCCCTCATCTTTGTCTTGAGTTAACCAGGGCTCAGAGTTAAAAACAACCTCAAGAAGCACATGTGTTCAGAAAGATAAAGTGCAAGAAAATATTACCTCTACCCTCCAAGTCAGCCCTGGACAAAATCATCTGACCTGGTTCCCTCCACTTTGCCACACCTCATCACCTCGGGCGCCACCGCAGTCCCACTAGACTTGCCTGAGACACCTTCCAGCACCGCACAGCCAGCCCAGCACCCACTCAAGACAGTTTGTAACGAAGTCACGTGCATACACTGCCAGCATGAGGCAGCTGCTAGCAAATGTTAGCTCTCTTCCCAAACCCCTGAAACAAACGGATACTTGCACTGTGAGTAGAGCTCTTTGAAGACAAAGAGTCTCCAGAACTCCCGTTCATCTGTTAGACAGAATTCCAAACATTGTTAGGCAATGAAGTGAGGGGCTTTTTCACAGGGTCACTCTGCATGTTAACGCCCCGGCTCACACCAGGGAGGCCACAAGGCCCAGGTCTGTAAGCCGAATCTATTTAGGTCCTGTGCGACTTAGCAGTAGCAACCCAGCCTGCACAACACATTCCCAGCAGCGTGTGGCTGAGAGGCTTTCTGAGAGGGATTTCTAGAGCCCAGGTCATTGGCTTGACTACAGCGTCTAGAGCCGACTTTTTCACAACATGCTTACAGGCCAATTTTAAAGCACGTTCATGAGAGACTTGGGTTTCCCCAGTGGCTCAGTGGTAAAGAATCCCCCTGCAATGCAGGAGATGTGGGTTCGATCCCTGGATCAGGGAGATCCCCTGGAGAAGGGCATGGCAACCCTCTCCAGTATTCTTGCCTGGGCAATCCCAAGGATGGAGGAGCCTGGCAGGCTACAGTCCAGAGAGTCGCAAAAAAGTCCAACACGACTTGGTGACTAAACAAATGCATGAGAGACTAGGGGAGAGCAGGAAGCAGGGTAGGGGGATGCTGCCACAAGCCTGGATGTTTGCTGGCTGAGAAAGGCCAAAATGGGACAGGGGTCTCTCCCCGGTCACGGCCCAGAACCAGGCAACCCCCACCCACACCCCTACCCGGCCCCCTAGAGTGGGACCAGTCCTGGTACTAAGACACCTCATCTCTTCCTCTCATGGGCCCTGGCCTGCAAGAGCAACGTGAGTAAAACCCTGCTGCAATTGCAGCCTCTCTGGGCAAACTCCAGGACAGACGTATCTCAAAGACAGCATTTGCAAAAATGGCAGTTAGCTGTGCTACGGGGAGAAATGAGACTCTTCTCATGTCAGGAGCCTGGCTTCTCAGCAGGATAAACCCCTGAGTTCTCAGCACATGAGTACCACTGGATTAGAGCTGTCTGCTTGTGGGCAAGTCCAGATTGGTGTCTGTCACGGAGAAACCACAGCAGCTCAGCTGTCCCCAGTGACCATGAGTATATAAGAGTAGGAAAGCCATCAGTCATTCCACTCACTCAGTCAGGGCAGCACACCACACATCTTCAATGCCCTGAATCCTGAAACCCTTCTCCTCCCCTCTCCCTGAAACCCCACACCCCCCACACCTCCACAGGAGCTGGAAAGGGAGACACACGACCAGGTAGGGAGGCAAGGGGTTCATTAACGGTGGCAACCCAGGGCCCACTTGAAAGGACAGGAGCCTTCCCATTTGTTATCAGCTGACCCAAGGGCCCTCTGAAGCCCAGAATCCAACTTCAACTCTCTAAGGAAAGTCTGCCTAAAACCTCAGAACAAATGTTCTTCCTCAATGAGCGACTCAAACTTTCTTGCTTATGTGCCTCTTAATGTGGTTTTAGAAGTGTTCAAACTCAGGGGCAGTGGGTGAGGAAGTTGACCCATGTGACAAGTTATTGCTTAAGAATAATCTCAGGACACAATCACAGCTCTCTTATGAAAAATGGAGCTGTAGGGAGGATGAACTCTCAACCACTAAAGAACCTGCTGTGTTTAAGAAACAGGTCTATGGTCTACAAACACTAACACATTCTATTCTCAGAGCAACCCTCTGAGGCCAATACTGTTATCAACCTATTTTATAGATAAGAAAACTGAGGCAGAGAGAACTTACCAAGGTCCCATAGTAGCCACAGGCAGGGCTGGAATTCAAACCCTGTGATAGGTCTGTCTAGCCCACGTTCTTAAACACTAAACTGCACTCCTGCCCTCTGTGTGCTGCCCACATTTTCCAAACTAAGCCTGACAGATCCAAGGGTACTTATGGAAGAATATAAAAGTGAGGCCATGCTGAAAATCTGGGGCAAATATCATTAAACCAAGAGGACTTGGAAGCAAATTTCTATTTCCAATTTGACAGGGGTATGGGGGTGAGGAGGGGTGAAGGGACTGCTCAATGCAACTCTCCTCTCCTCCCCACTCAAAGTGTGGTCCCAGGACCAGCACTGCCTGGACACCCATTAGAAATGCAACTCTTCAGACTTCATCCCAGACCTGCTGCTGAATAAGAATCTGCATCCTGACACGATCCCCGAGTAATTTAAACACGCGTAAAGTCTGAGGAGAGCTGGCCTGATGGTTTCACTTACTCACCATCTGTGCCATCACGGTGTGGCTGATGCAGACATATTTCGAACACAAGTGTTTAGCCTGTCTGAGGCTGTCCCTAAGCTTTTCTTGTTTGATAATCACCCATAGTTACCCCCAGAACACGAGATTTGCCTTCAAACGCTCCTGCCTTCAGAATGAAGTCGGGTGAAAAGCCTACCTTTACAACATCCCTCCCTTCTCTCCACCCCACCCCTACCCCAGCCTCTGTCGACTTTAGCCCTTGAAGCCCCAGGCAAGTCACTATTGCAGTCTTCCATTCTCCGTTTCAACACTGGAAGGGGACTCAAACACCAGATAGACCACTGACCCTTTACATCATCTCAACACGTGCGCATCCAACCAAGACTCAAAATGTGCTCATGGTGGTTTATTCGCTCAGTTGTGTCTGACTCTGAGACCCCACGGGCTATAGCCCGCCAGGTTCCTATGTCCATGGGATTCTCCATGCAAGAATACTGGAGTGGGCTGCCATTCTCTTCTCCAGGGAATCTTCCCGACTCAGGGATCAAACCTGAATCTCCTGCACCTGTAGGCAGATTCTTTACTGCTGAGCCACCAAAGATTGCCACTCAAAACGTGCTCCATTGTCAAAAAAAGAATCAAATTATCAACTGATAGAAATTCAAGTCCCCCAACCTCCCAGTCCCCAGCCCTCAGTCTGAGGGAACACTTACTTATATTAAACCTGAATCCCCTGCTGTGTTTCATAGCTGCAGTCCGTGGGGAAGAGGAGCTGAAATGAGTCAGGCCAGCCCAGGTGTGAGCCTTCTTTAATGGTATGCTTGCTCTGTGGCCCTGATTCAAGCATTCAGTGTCTATAATGGAGTCACCTGGAGGACCCATTAGGTCACAGAGCAGGCAGCCCCGCTCCCAGAACCTCAGTGTCAGAAGGCTGGCCAGCACCTGGAAACGTGCATCCCTCTCAAGCTCCCAGGTGATATCTGCCTCCCTCACGAGCTCCTAGCTGATGCCCATGCTCCTTTGGGAGCCACTGCACTAATGATCTCTAAGACCTCTTCCAGCCTTGGAACTGTATTTTCCCAATTCAATCAAAAACTATTGTATAGTATTCTATTATCAGAGAGTTAACTAAAAGCCAGGCTTCCCTGGTGGCTCAGTGGTAAATAATCCGCCTGCAATGCAGGAGACCTGGGTTTGATCCCTGGGTGGGGAAGATCCCCTGGAGAAGGGAATAGCTGCCCACTCCAGCATTCTTGCCTGGAGGATCCCATGGACAGAGGAGCCTGGTGGGCTACAGTCCATGGGNAATAATCCGCCTGCAATGCAGGAGACCTGGGTTTGATCCCTGGGTGGGGAAGATCCCCTGGAGAAGGGAATAGCTGCCCACTCCAGCATTCTTGCCTGGAGGATCCCATGGACAGAGGAGCCTGGTGGGCTACAGTCCATGGGGCCACAAGAGTTGGACATGACTGAGAAACAAACACAAGACAAGAGAAATTTCACCTCTCGCTTTCACATAAATCAAATTGTTTCCCATATTTTCATTCTTTCCCCCACCAGATTTCCAATTCTTACTTACTTTATATAGTTCTTATAGCATCCTTAATGCTATATGCTAGGCATTCAGTAGGGTTCAATGCCTGGGTGGGGAAGATTCCCCTGGAAGAGGGCATGGCAACGCACTCCAGTATTCTTGCCTGGAGAATCTCCATGGACAGAGGAGCCTGGTGGGCTATAGTACATGGGGTCGCAAAGAGTCAGGTACCACCAAGCAACTAAGCACAGCACACACCGCAGCACTAAAATTTCCACAGGAGAGAGATCCAGAATACAGAGCAGGATAAAGCCCAGTGAAGGACGCAGTCAGAGGTCACCCAGCTGGACCTACTGGGAGAGAAAATCATCAAAAAACCAAACTCCTGTCACCTTCCCACCTGCAGTTAATCCAGCAACCTAGGGTCTTCCTAACTTTCCCATAATGTAAATAGAATTCTTTTGAGAGTTTCTGGGTAAAGAATCAAGTAAACATGATCCTTTCAGACTACCAGTTATTTGCTTATCTAGTTGTGACCTGATTTGTCCAGTTGTGACATTTCTCCCAATTGTGTTATTTTTTTTAGGCTTTGAGATTTTAAATATACAGTGTCTGCTGCCATCTGGTGGTACTTTCTGGTAGATGCAGACCTAGAGATAGGCCTTTCTTTAGATCTATAGAAATAGGTAAATACACCCACCCCATGGGCTAACATTTCTTTTCCTAGATCCTTGGGTAAAGCATCAATCCATATTAAGATTCCTAGAGAACCGAATTTTCAAGAAAATGCTTAATCTGTCGCTTAAAATTCTGGGCTGAAACAAATTACATGTTCACAATTAAGAGCTAGAGCTGGATTCAGGCCAAATACACTATCCTGGTGTTTAAGCTCTGTAATTTTGGTCCAGTGCTGAATTTCTCTAACCCTTAATTTCCTCTTCTATAAAATCCAGATGTTGATGTACCATCTTTTCAGGGCTAGTGAGAGGATTCAACTAGATCATGCATGAAAGCTTGAAACAGTGCCTGGCCCTTAGTAATAAGCCCTTGATGTCTTCAGTTGGTAGTCAAAGTGATGTAACTCAGTTGTTCTCAACTCCATGCCAACCTCAGGCCAGTGAAATTAGAATACCCAGATACCCAAATCCATTCTCAAGAGATTCTGATTTCACTGATCCCAGGGTAGGGAAGGAAGAGGCAGGTAGTTGGCTAGCAGGGCATCAGGAGGTTTTTAAATCTCCCCAGGTGATTCTTATGAAAACTACAATAAATGATCCATAGAAAAGCCATGTATTCATTTGCGGGTCACAGCAGACCCCGTGTCATCCAGTCAGTCAATAGCACTTATGGAATATTTGCTATGGACGGAGTATAAGTGGGGCACGAGAAAACAACACAGCCCCTACTCCATTTATGACAATGCTGATGAGAGGATGAAGTGATGGGAAGCAGGTGGTGTCATGCACAGCATAGATTACGGGCTGGGAAGGAGAGTTCTGAGCTTGTGGACTTCACAGCTACTGTGAGACAGGAGGGAGAGGGGAGAGAGTCCCTGGGAGAGGTCTGCGTTTTAGGGCTAGTTGTGCACAGAGGAGGAGGTACTGATAAAAGATGTCCCCTCCTACCACTACCAGCCTCAGCATCCAGGCATACACACAGACATGGGCACAACTTGACTGAGATGCAGTCGTAGGCCTGGCCCCATCAGTTTTTAAGCAACAAAGTCAATTCCCCATTAATTGCTTTAATCGACATGTGGTAAATGAGCCATAATGACTGACTTTTCGTGTGTTTCTAGCTCACTTTTTTAGGAATTTAGGATTATTCAGCATCCTTGCCAGCCTGCACTGCATTTTGCTTAGGCTGTGATAGAATTAGAAGCAGTAATAGTGTACCGAGCCCCTGTGTGCTGGGCACTGAATGACAGATAAATGCATGCTGACCAACCAGAGATGACCAGGCCTGGTTTCCTCCCAGGCACATGTGTACATGGCCATGTGCACCCCCTTTTAATAAAGATGTTATTAGAGTCAATAGAAAGATAGTGAGGTCGATATTTTTAAATATCCGTACATCTTAAATGCTTGGGGCTGGTGTATGGGGATGATCCGGAGGGATGATGTGGGGTGGGAGGTGGGAAGGGGGTTCATGTTTGGGAGTTCGTGTACACCCATGGCAGATTCATGTCAATGTATGCCAAAACCAATAGAGTACTGTAAAGTAAAATAAAGTAAAATGGAAGCTCTAAAAAATAAATAAATAAAATAAAATAGCAAGTATCAGGACTTCCCTGGTAATCCAGTGGTTAAGAATCTATCCTGCAATGCAGGGAATGTGGGTTCAGTCGCTGGTCAGGGAACTAAGATCCCACATGCTGTGGAGCAAGTAACTGGGCCACAACTAGAGTGTCCACACACTGCAATGCAAGTTTTCACATGATGCAGTAAAGATCCTGCATGCCTCCCTAAGACCTGATACAGCCAAATAAATAACAACAAAAAAAAATTTTTAAGCAAGAATCATACAATTTAAGCTATATAATTAATTAATTTTTAAATAAACATGTATATGTTATATATGTAAATAAATGTTAAAACTTTGGAAGGATGCTGTTACATAATGGCTCCATCTGGGAAGAGAGGAAAAACTATTAGAGATAAGTGCTGGATAGAAACAAACTTTTACTTCTATTTCTATGTCCTTACATAATGTTTGAATACTTACAATGAGCATGTATCTTTTATAATTTTTTTAATGTTAGAAAGAGTGGTAAGGACAGACCCTAATAAATGAATTGATACATTGTCCATTTCTATGTATATATGTGTAAGTGTGAACATACAGATTTGGTTGCACCTATGTATATATGTATGCTTGTATGTAGTATGTATATGAAGTATACTGTAGTGTGTATGAACACATGTCATATTGTGGTATGTGAGAACATGTATTATTAATATGCGTATATAGTATATACAAATAAAATATACACACAGACATAAAGTTACTGTGTACTTGTTAAATTCTATGAAAATAGATAAAACCTAATAAAATAGCAGATTTTACCTTGGAACCTCCTAAAATATTTTACTTACAACAAAAGGTACTTGCTGACTTTTCCCAAAGTTGAGATGATCCAACATTTTTCTTTGTCTCTATCATCTCCCACTAAAATAGCATATACATAAACATCTTATGCAACCACAAGCTCTTCAACCAAAGCATATTCTGGTCTGAAAAGTCTTTGGGGAAAAATCATTAATCTGGTATCTTATTTATTAGATCACAATATGGCTTTAAGGTAGATTTAGAAACAAATCCCAGTTCTTAGCTGTAACCCCTCACACAATATATTTCTTCAAATAATGTGGTGTATGCTTTGGCAACAACTCGTTGCTTTGCATTTTAGTTAGCTTATTCTAAATTGAATTTCAATGCAATTTTTTTTTTAATTACATAAGGAGAGAATTTCTGTGCCTTGGCCAATGGCCTACTAATTTAAATCCGTATTCAATACAACACAATTCCCATAGACATAAGAATCCCGATAATTCTTCTTGAGTTATAGTCATTAAAAGGATGAACTTTATAGTATGTAAATTATCCCCCTAAAGCTATTTTTAAATGTTTTTAAGGGTTTTTTGTTTTTGTTTTTTAGTTCATCTTAAAAGAGGGAAATTCATAATTGCTCTGTACACACCAGTGTTTTCCTGGTCAGTGGCTCCTTTCCTTCTGATAATACAGGGAACCACCAGTTTCCAGGGTCGGGGAAGGAACGGCATCAGAGGGCGCCGCGGTGGAACCTAAAGTCTGCGTCACTCCTGGAACCACGCGGGCCACACCTCATCCTGTTGCATCAATACAAACACACCGACTCTTTGCTCTTCCCACAGGAGGATTACAACCAGCTGAGGCCGCTCTCCTACCCCAACACTGATGTGTTTTTGATCTGCTTCTCTGTCGTAAACCCTGCCTCTTATCACAACGTCCAGGAGGAGTGGGTCCCGGAGCTGAAGGGTTGCATGCCTCACGTGCCTTACGTCCTCATCGGGACCCAGGTTAGAAGGCGGCGTGGCCGGGTAGGGCGGCAGTGGGGGGCTTACCAAACTGGAAAGACCCTCTCCTGGACATCCTGTTCTACCAAACACTGTTGAATAGAGGGTCTCAGGTACAACAGTCCTGTGAACAGCCTTTATCATCACGTGGTTATTTAGCCCGGGGTTGAGAAGACAATAGAGCTATTGCATATGTAACAGGAAGTTTCCGTGGGGCCTTTAAAAGTTCTTCTCTCCACTTTTTGTCTTTAAAAACCAAAGTCATGTTTTAAACAGACACCCCTCTCCAGTTCCGAGTCAGAGGAATGAAGGGTAGATGTCATTTACACTTATTACCTAATTTTTTTAATATCTAAAATCCATGATTGTTTGAAAGTCACAAAATAGGTGTGAATGTCAAAATGACCACAGCAATCAGAATAGGCTCATTATGACAGAAACTCCTCAATAATAGTCCTTGAAAAGGAAGACAAGAAAGTCTTCTTGTGTTCCCTATTCCCTTGAAGGCCCCCAGTCTTTCAGATCTTAGAAATGATATTAAAACAGATACATATCAGACAAAGCTGCAATGGTAAAAGACTTTAAAGTGTTTTGAAAGCTAATAAAGTTCCATAGTTTGAATTTCCAACACTAAGCCAGTTCCCAAACACATTAGAGATTGTTCTAGCTTTTTATAGTTTTAAATAGATTGTTCTTTGCTATGTTAAAACCCAAATTACTATCCCAAAGACATAGAAATGTAATGATACTGAAGAGCTTTATTGTTGTCTGTTTCATATGCAGCTGCTTCCTATTTCTCATTTTACATTCTGCTTGACCAAGAAAAAATTTTAAGTGAGTAAGAGAAAGGAAAATATTTCCAAGAAAATATGTGGACAGAGAACAGATCCATAAATATAATTAACACTTCTGCTCTGAAAGATAATTATTTGTTTGTTTAAATAAAATCTTTTGCCTTAACTCTAGATGATAATGTTTGACACTTTGGTAAGGAAATATATGATGGGACATGCCAACATCTTTGTATGATCCAAATCCTTTTTATAACCCGTGGACACTTAAGTTAAAAAATTAAGGCAAAAAGATAAAACCCACCTACAAAGTAGTAAAGCTGAGAAATGGGATTTCAAAGGGGACCCTAATGTCATTTTTTCTTTAAAACACAAGCTTTGATGTGCCCATATTGACATACATGCATGTATGCATGGGTTCACACACACACTGAGAGATTAAAGCAACTTAAATATTTAAATTTTCAACCCTCATCCACACATAGACGCTATTTTTGAAGTAGTTCTATGTTTGAAAAGATTAATGTTTATTCCTTGAGCAAGCCCTTTGGAAATTCCTCTTTAGAACTTGCCTTCAGAGCCTACAGCACATTCTTTAGAATATCCTCACAAGTGACAAATCTTCATCCCTTTGAGTATGAAGATTTGGTTTGGAAAAGTCTATGTATATTATATACATATAATCAGAGCCAGGAAATAAACTATTAGAGAATTGGTAATATAACTAGAGACCAAATGAGGCATCACTGCAAAGTAATAAGACTGATTATTTTGTATATAAGTAGGGTCTAGAAATAAACAGGAAACTTCAAAAGCATTTGAAACAGCCACAGAATCATTTGAATAAGTCCTCAGTTCCCAGGGTAATAGTGAAATTTCCCTGGTAGTTCAGTTGGTAAAGAATCCTCCTGCATCACTGCAAAGTAATAAGACTGATTATTTTGTATATAAGTAGGGTCTAGAAATAAACAGGAAACTTCAAAAGCATTTGAAACAGCCACAGAATCATTTGAATAAGTCCTCAGTTCCCAGGGTAATAGTGAAATTTCCCTGGTAGTTCAGTTGGTAAAGAATCCTCCTGCAATGCAGGAGACCCCAGTTTGATTCCTGGGTCAAGAAGATCCGCTGGAGAAGGGATAGGCTACCCACTCCAGTATTCTTGGGCTTCCCTTGTGGCTCAGCTGGTAAAGAATCCACATGCATCTCTGGGTTGGGAAGATCCGCTAGAGAAGGAAAGACTACCCACTCCAGTATTCTGGCCTAGAGAATTCCATGGACTGATAGTCCATGGGGTTGCAAAGAGTTGGACAGGACTGAACAACTTTCACTTTCACTTTCCCAGGATAATAGTTTTGAAGGCGAAACTATAAGGAAAGCCTGGGGTATACATATACAAAGAACTCACTTTAATTCTAGACATAATATGGCCATGTGTATGTGCTTCCTTTAAGAAAATTCAGCAATTTCACGGGTGTCAAGTAGGAAAACATCTCTATTATGACACAGTTTGAAATATCTGGTAAGGCCTGAAAAAAATGAATAAATGTATCGCATGTGCGTTTTTTGCCAGATTGATCTCCGAGATGACCCCAAAACTTTGGCCCGTTTGCTGTATATGAAGGAGAAACCTCTCACTTACGAGCATGGTGTGAAGCTTGCAAAAGCGGTACTGATTTTGAATTTCATTTTCAATGGTTTCTGAGAGATGAGTTTGCTGTATGCTTTAGAATGGAAGAGCTACATAGGCTTTTGCTTTGAAATGCAGTGTGTTCAAAATCATCTCTCTGCTTTATACACGTCCCTCTGTTCAAGTCAGGCTGGAAGGGACCATTTGGTTAGCATTCTTGTCAGCCAGCACTGTCTGGTTTTCATTAAGAAAGAAACTTCATGAATTTAAACAGCTGAGGCACTTATCATTTGATTTAGCAACCTCTAAAATATCCATTTGCCATATTGAGTATTAATAAAGGGAATCATTAGATAGATATTTGTAAACCTCACTGCTTATTATCCATGTAACTCATTTAAATGACTCCATAAAAGGCATTTTGTGATTTTCCTGAGAGAAACTTAGATTTGCATCTGGCAAGGTTATATTTGTTTAGTCTTTCTCACCCTATAATGAGTAGCCACTTAGAGGAGCTGGATTATGTCACCAACAGCATCTTAAAAGAGTAACATGGACCAAAAGGTAACTAGCCGAAGAATCCAAGGGGCTCTTCACAGATAATAGCTGCTTGCTCACAGCTGGAACAGTTTCCATGATCTTTCCACGGTCCTTTCTTCATTCTTAAGAGCTAAAGAATGATTTTGTTGGGAAAACAATTTAGACCAAATCTGTCTCCCATTTACTGCCAAGATGTGCTCAAAAGCAGACACTAACATGTTCATGAGAGGATGAGGTACCAGGTGCAAAAGGAAGTTTATAAATCATATTTCCATAACTTCCTCATTGATTTAGTCACAAACCCATCAAGCCAAGCCAAAGGTCTCAGAAATTTCTCTTTTACGTTATTTAACTCTGCAAATGCATGCCCTGGGGCAGAGTTAGGGGTCCCCTGCTTTTAAATAGGTCAAGAGTCACATTAATTACCAACTTTTTGTGAATAAAAATGCATGCATTTCTCTTATTAAACCTTTCTTATAGGCAACAAAATTAAGTGATGCATTTGTATAGAAATGAATTAAATAAAATTCTGTTTTTATGGATGTAATACATGAGAACGTCTCACAAATATTTGAGAAACTGAATGCTTCTAGGGGGCTTCCCTGGTGGTGCTAGTGGTGAAAAACCTGCCTGCCAATGTAGAAGATGCAGGTTCAATCCCTGGGTTGGGAACATNAAAATTAAGTGATGCATTTGTATAGAAATGAATTAAATAAAATTCTGTTTTTATGGATGTAATACATGAGAACGTCTCACAAATATTTGAGAAACTGAATGCTTCTAGGGGGCTTCCCTGGTGGTGCTAGTGGTGAAAAACCTGCCTGCCAATGTAGAAGATGCAGGTTCAATCCCTGGGTTGGGAACATACTCTGGAGAAGGAAATGGCAACACACTCCAGTATTCTTGCCCTGAAAATCCCATGGACAAGGAGCCTGGCGGGCTACAGTCCAGGGGGTCACAAAGAGTTGGACGCGACTGAAGTGACTTAGCAGTATGCTTCTAGGGATGGTAATGTTAGCACCAGCAGTGGGAGCCACCCATCCTGTTCTCACTAAGCACTTTACAAGCTCCATCTCATTTCAGCCTCTTGCTCCCCTTTTAGGTAGAGAGCAGTGGTCTTCTCTTACAGTTGAGAACCCAGGTCTTAGGGAGATGAACAGGTGTGATTCACACAGCTGATAATAGGGGGTGTGTGTGTGTGTGTGTGTTCAATCGCTCAGCTGTGTCTGACCCTTTGCAACCCTTTGGACTGTAACCTGCCAGGCTCCTCTGTCCATGGAATTTTCCAGGCAAGAATACTGGAGTGAGCTGCCGTTTCCTACTCCAGGGGATCTTCCTGACCTCCCCACCCCCATGCATCTGACCTTTTGTAAACCATCTCCTCAAACCATTTCTTTTCCCACCTATAAAATGGGCACATGTCAGACTTCCCTGGTGGTCCAACAGTTAAGACTCTGCACTTCCACACAGAGGACGCAGGTTCAATTTCTCGTTTGGGAACTAAGATTTCACATGCCATGTGACACAGCCAAAATTTTTTTAAGAAATGGGCACATTTCTACAGGTTCTTCTTCCTTTTCCTCAAACATCCCGCTTCCATTCTCTCCCTAAAGTACTTAAACATACAGTTCCACAAATGATTGTATGTGATTTCCAGCTAGATATCTTTCACAGCGAGGAGGCTCCCAAAGCTCAGCATCAGCTTTGTGCAGAGACTTGTTTTCTGGGTCTCTTGCATCTGGAGTCTCTCCCACCGCCATCCTGTCAATGTCCTAGGCTGACTTCTCATTTGGGAAGTTGTTTTTTCCCTCTGAGAAGAAGTCGTTCCAAAGCCTCCCATCTCATTTCATACTTATTTTAGGAACAATGGCTGAGTTCACCACTTCATTGCCTTTTGCCAGTTTCTCCTAGCAACTGCTCTCAGATACAACGAAAATCATGTTTAGCTTACAAAATCCAATTTAGAAGAAAACCAAGCAAGAGTTTAACTTGTTTCATCACAATTCATGTAATTATAGAGATGCTTTAGGTTTCTCTGCAACCTGACTTTCCCGTCAAGTAGTTTATAATAACAGCTAACATTTATGGAGTGTTTGCAGTGCACTGGGCTTCATGCCAAGCGCTTTTCACACCTTGTCTTAATTAACCCTCACAGCAACCCCCCAAGGTGTACATATTATTACCTCCACTCTCCTAGTGGAAACTGAGGCTCAGAGAAGCTAAGATCGCCCCCCTAGAAAGTGGCAGGGCCGGGATATGAAACTGTGTTTAACCACCATGCTCTTCTACCTCCCCCCTCTAATCTGAAAAGAAACCCTTAGGTTTGGGGCTTCTTTGTTTATAGACTGAAGCCCCGTATCTTTTTTAAAGACTTCTTTTGATGTGGACCATTTTTAAAGTCTTTATTGAGTATGTTACAATATCGTTTCTGTTTAATGTTTTGGTTTCTGGGCCGTGAGACATGTTGGATGTCAGCTCCCCAGTCAGGGATCGAACCTGCACCCCCTGCACAGGAAGGTGAAGTCTCAACCATTGGACCACCAGGGAAGTCCCTGAAGGCCCCTGTTTTAATGTGTGTACTCTCCCCATAACGTAGATGCTTTGCAAGTTCAGATTTTTTTATATACTTTTGTTCAGTACTTTTCAATTTCCAAAATGTTTTTCATCTGAGAGGACATTTTATTTATGAGACATTTTCATGTCATACATATTTCCTATTATTTACACTCTAGAGTCTACTACATTTTTTTTTTTTACTTTACAGTACTGTATTGGTTTTGGCATACATTGACATGAATCCGCCACGGGTGTACGTGAACTACATTTATATAAATGTTTTATATCAATTTATAACAGTCATTGTTATTTCTTGCTTTACCCTTCGTCTTCTTTCCATTCTTGTTTTTAACTTTCAGCCTACTCTTCCCACGCTTTTGTCATTTGTGTATGTCTGTATTGCAACTGGACTTTTCTGGCAATACTTAATACCTAATCTGTGCCACTTTACCTCTAAGATGATGATGCTTTGTGCATCTCCTTCCCAGTTCCACTGAATACAATCCAAACATGGTCTTCTAAGCTCAGTCTTCCTAAGGCATTTCTGAATAAAACACTAGACCATTTTCCTTTTTTCAATCTTTGGCCTCGCCTATCTTCTTCTTCACCCTATGTATTTTTTATTGCTGTTCTCACTCTATCTTAGCACCTGTTTCTTGGGTTTTTAACTTGCACCAGTGGGGTTTAAAGCAGCAGAACTGCACCAAAAACCCTGCCATCAGTGTTCACGGGGTCCTTAATACCCTCCCGCTGACCGTGAGGGGCACCACTACCCTCCTTGTTGGGGGCCGGCCATCTCCACTTTGTCCTGTGGTCATGGGAAAGCAGTCACTTCACTGCTGGGATCTGGGCTACAGAGATCAGAGGGAGACAGCCCTGCCCTCAGGAGACCCGCAGCCTGGAAGACGAGAGAGGCAGGCAAGCTGAAGCACACCAACTGAACAAGTAGACACGTGCCCCAAGGACTGGGGCAGCAGAGAGGAGACAGGGATGGACATGCTTGGGGGAAGGACACAGAGTCAGTTTCTTGGAGCAGCCAACAACTGAGCCAGGATAATAGGTTTGTCAGGTGGACAAAATTAGGGGGCTGGGGAGATCAAATTCCAAATAGGGAGACGAATACACGCAAGCAATGGCCCAAATTTCACCCACAAATGTTTTGATCAACCAACATGGGTATTTTTGATGCGATTTAGTGGCCAGCATTAAACAATTTGGAAACTTCATGTAAATATACACATTTCTGACTTCTTAAAAAAAATCAGTACACCTAGCAGCACAATCCAGCATTTCCTCATCAATTGCAACTTTTAAACAGTTTTTTAAATCAGGTATTGGGTTGGCCTGAAAGTTCATTCATTCTTATGGTTTTCCCATAAGATGGTACAGAAAAACCTGAACCAATATATACTGTTCAGTAAGCCACAATCCCTACCATCTCATAATAACCTACACTCAAGCAGTGCACTCACATGATCCACCCTTGAGTTGGCAGCTTCTACCAATTCTTGAAAAAAAAAAAAAAAAACACCTCTTCCTCTTTCAGCAGTTTAGTCACATGCTGATTTGAGATGGGATCTCTCTCATGCATCTTTTGGTTCTCTGTCATGTGGCTCTCAAGTTGAACTTTCTCTCTGCATAACTTTCCTAACTTTTAAATAAGAAATAAGGAGCTTATCCACTACCTGCCATTTCTTTAGATACCAGCTCACTCTGTTTATTGTGCTAACATCTCTTCTCCTTATTTACATACAGTACCAACCTCCCTTTTCCTTCCCTCCTTCTCTCATCATCACTTAGTCATAACAAAATCTCCATCTGTTTGTTTTGCTCTTTCATCACGTTTCTTTACATTTGCTAGAGAGACCTCAACAGAATGATTAAGACTCAGGCTCAGGAGACAGACACATTCAAATCTCTGCCATTTTCTTAGTTGCATGGCTTTAGGGAGGTTTCCTTACCTCTCTGGACATCAGTTTTCTGAGCTGCCAAGGGGAATGGTGAGAGACTTACCTCTCAACCAAGTGAGCCAGTGGGCCTACCACAAGGTCTAGCTCACCTAGCTAGCACTGCTGTGGACACTGTCCTCTCAGATATGTCTGCAGCTGGGCAGACCTTCCATTCTGTTCCTTCCAGTTACGCCTGATCTTATTCTAGAACACGTCCACCTCCACAAGGACCACCTGGAAGAAACACTAGGTTTTCTTTCACTTGATTGGTCACTGTGAGTTTGTTTGCCTGTTTTTTTTTAATTCTTCTTGTCAGACTCTTTTATGTTCTGTATACCTCCGATACATTTCCCAGCTTCCGAAACAATGTTACAGCTATTATAAAGTTATCAGGAAAATGTTCTCTCAGTTTACATTCCTCAGTCTCTATTTTGTTCCTGAAAACACATCATTTGGGTAAAGCATGTCCCAGATTGCTAACATGTGTATCTAAACAAAGATCTGTGAATCCTGAGCGCTTGCAGATGGATTCTAAATATTTGACAGTGTAGGTCACTTTGCTCCAAGAGGCAGATGAAGTTGCTGCTGTAAAAGAGGCTATTATTTCCTTGGGATTGTTTTGCGTTTTGCATCTTGGAGGGCACACTTTTTTTTTTTCCAGCAGTCCCTATAACATGGCTGTGTTTTAGGGAATAAGTCTTACCTGCCTTAGGATGAATTCTTTCCTCTGATCGTTAGAGTACCTGATCTTTGGTTAGCAATACTGACCTCACAACAGGGTTCTGGTTCTCACACATATTTCCCAAATCACACCCAAAATCTGTTTGCTAATTTTCCTGTAACTATCAGTACAAAATAATGCTATATTAACCCAGTTACACAATAACGCCTTGATCTACTTCTACTGTTTGATTATCTCCAGAAATGTCTGAATTGGGAACAAGTTTGGACTTCTCTTGCACCATCAATAGGCAAACTCTAATAAGTTGTCAGCAGCACTGTGGTGGGGGTGGGTAGAGACAAGAGAAGGAGAAAATGTGCACTCTCCCATCTTGCAGGACCAGACGGTCCAGAATTCCACGTGTGAACCCAGCTTAGTCCAGCTGTCCTGTAATTTCCAGAGACAGTCGAGGCTTGTGACCTTAGCGGGGAGGTATTCTAGATACAACAGCCCCATGGTGTGTTCTGGGTATTTTTTTCAGGATGACTGACAAGAACCATTCAGTAGACACATTCATTAAAAATTAGTGTGCTTTTCACATGTGTTGAGTCCTGAATACAATCCCAAACGGTAACAGGTGACATTTCAGGACATTATTAAGAAAAATTTTTCTGACCCTTATCCTTATAATCCTTATCCCTCACTTCCCTTGTGGCTCAGCTAGTAAAGAATCTGCCTGCAATGTGGGAGACCTGGGTTCAATCCCTGGTTTGGGAAGATCCTCTGGAAAAGGGAAAGGCTACCCACTCCAGTATTCTGGCCTGGAGAATTCCATGGACTATATAGTCCATGGGGTTGCAAAGAGTCGGACACAACTGAGCGACTTTCGCTTCATTACCCCCCTTTTATATTCAATTGTTTCTGATTATATAAAAAAGCTATTTTCTAATCCAGACCATGGTCAAAGTGAAACCATAAAATAAATGTTCAATATGTAACATCCTTCCTTTGGGGATTCTTTTGGCTCGTATAGTAACCAATACCCATGACGGATTCATGTCAATGTATGCCAAAACCAATACAGCACTGTAAAGTAAAATAAAGTAAAAATAAAAATTTTTTTTTAAAAGTGCATATCTGGACCCCACCAGAACAATTTTACCTCATGCTTAGTTTTCTTATCTGCGGACTTTCAAACAAGTGGGCAGCTTCATTTCATTGTCAACTTGAACAGAGTTGAGTGATGAGGGTCAGAACGTCCATCATGAAACCAGGGAAAGAACGGTCATCAAGTGACCCAGATTCCAGGTCTAGCTCGTTCACTTTCTAGTTGGATGTCCTTAAGCAATACAAATTGGCTGCTTGCTGCCCAAGACACCCCACATTAGTGTCTTGCTTGGCCAATAGCGTGCTTTTTAATTGGTAAATATTAATTAAAATCAAAACGCCCACGTCCTCTTCAAAAACACAAAGATGGCAACAATGAACCAACATTCCTGCCTGACAACGATAGTCCAAAGTCAAGTAGCCTGACAGCTTTAAAGGGGTATGCACCCACAGGACACCACAGTCTCCACCTCTTCCTGTTGTCTGGCACCAGCCCTGCTTTACTTAGTTACCTAAGCTACTGGCTCTAATTAGCATGTGATTTTGCTACCCTGTTTTACTCATTTATATGTTGGTTTCCAGGAGCTCTCCATCCATCCACCCTCTCCTGGATACACTTTAATTTTTCAGTTATTCTTATAATGTGAAGCATATAATAGAAGCATTTCTCCAGATGTCTTTAACATTAAAAAGTCCACATCAAATTGTTAGCTCATACTGAGCTTGGGAGCAATTAAAACCCCAGGTCTTGCTCACATGAATTATCTCTTGAAGTTGACTGCCAAACATGGTCTGCTCCACTTGCAATTTTTTAAAATGAGAATCTGTAGCTCTGGCCTGACTTTTTATATTTCTCATAGGGATCTGTGATTATCAAATATGTCATAATATGAAATCATCAAAGGTTTGAAATAAAGCCCTAGGCAAGCACAAGATATTTTGTCATTTAAATACACGTAGACTGTATATTGGGGGAAGGCAATGGCACCCCACCCCAGTACTCTTGCCTGGAAAATCCAATGGACGGAGTAGCCTGGTGGGCTGCAGTCCATGGGGTCGCTAACAGTCGGACAGACTGAGCGACTTCACTTTCACTTTTCTCTTTCATGCATTGGAGAAGGAAATGGCAACCCACTCCAGTATTCTTGCCTGGAGAATCCCAGGGATGGGGGAGCCTGGTGGGCTGCCGTCTATGGGGTCACACAGAGTCGGACATGACTGAAGTGACTTAGCAGCAGCAGCAGCAGACTGTATATTGACAAAGAAGGTATCTGTGTCAGTAGATACATTTTATGACCTTTATTTTTCTGTGTTTTGGGAGTTTTTTAACTGCTTAAAATATGCCTTTTAATATATCTTAAAACTGAATAATATAACCAATCAGATATTACTTTGCTGAGAGATACCTTGTCAGAAGTGCATTTTAATCAAAAATGACCTATAAAACCATATCACTCTCTATAAAACCACTCTCTTTCTCTGAGCTTTATTAAGCAAGTTGACACCCTGCCCTACTATGCAGAGAAGGGAATTCATTTCACTTGTACCACATTCACATGTTCTGCATACAAATGAGGAGGCACTAAAAACAACATCACATACCCTGATGTTCACAAAAAATACTTAAAGCATATCACTGGTTTTGAATCCTCTCTTAATTTTTATGTTCTATATTCTTATGAATAAATTTGTTGTTCATCAGAAGCAATCCACAGTCATTTAATGTTAATGTCAGAAAGCAAAATATGTAAAAATACCAAAAAGAAAAGCAGATGCAAGTTGAAACACAGAAGGAAAAGACGTGATCCAAACCATCCCTGGGCTGTTTGTGAGACGAGCAGCAGTAGCTGTTGGCTGGGCAGAGGGCAGACACCACTGTGATTTTCTCTCTCTCCTCCTCTCACACCTCTCTTTGTGTTTTAGATTGGAGCACAGTGCTACCTGGAATGCTCGGCCCTGACCCAGAAAGGTCTCAAAGCAGTTTTTGATGAAGCAATCCTCACCATTTTCCATCCCAAGAAAAAGAAGAAACACTGCTCCCAGTGTCACAGCTGCTGTTCAATTATCTGAGGTGGCTTGAGACCCACCTCCACCCCACAAAGGGTAAGAATGGCAGCCAAGCTCTGTGACCCAGCTCAAGCCAAAAGGAGGGTGTGACCAGAGAGGACGTCCCTGACCCAGAGGCTTGCCCCTCCGCCCTGTGAGCCCTCCCAAGCACAGCACACTATCAGCCAACTGCCACATCCTCCATACCAGCCAGAAGCATCCACGTTGCACACTCCACGAGAATGCTGAGCCCAGATCCCAGCCAGTGCCACTGCTGACCACGTGGGAAACAAAGTCAAGGCCATCTTGAGTCTTCCATCATCCCCTCCAAGAACATGAAGCTGATAGGAAATCCTCACAGGAAAACCGAAAAAAAAAAAAAAAAAGAACTTGGTTCTCGTATTGGTGGCCTTACGTGATGTCTTTTACAAAATATCGGAATATGATACTAACCTTTTTTTCTTGAATCTGCTGTTCTACTATGTGTCTTACATTAATTTGTATTATTTTAAGAAATTACTAATTTACCAGTTTACTCAGGCCTTATAAAACCATGCCAAACTATCTTAAAGAAAAAGGTTTTTATGTTCATTCCTATTTTCAGCATGTTTCTACCAAAGCTATTAAAACCACATGTACCTCTGAATGCCTGACAGTAAGAAGATACAAGGAAATGTTGAAACTTTTGGAAATATGTGAAGCCATAATTTCTGAACCTGATTGAAAGAAACACCATCTGAATTGTTGCAGGTCCACGTTTGTTGCCTAAAATTCACCCCCAGAAATGCTTATGTTGATTGGTCACTTTATTTCTTCCACATTATATTGTCATTGTTGTGGTTTAGTCAATAAGTCAGCTCTGACTCTTTGCAATCCTTTGGACTGCAGCACACCAGACTTCCCTGTCCTTCACTATCTCCCAGAGTTTCCTCAAGCTCATGTCCATTGAGTCAGTGATGCCATTCAACCATTGCGTCCTCTATCTCCCCTTCTCCTCTTGCCTTCAGTCTTTTCCAGCATCAGGGTCTTTTCCAATGAGGTGGCTCTTTAAAATTACAAATGAACTGTGCTTTTAAGAAAGTAGAATTTCTGCTTTTCAATCAAACTGATTAGGAAGAGAATATGACAGACCAGTCTTTTAAAAAAATTATTATTCATTAAAGTGAAATTTCCTGCTCCCTCCCTTCCCCACTGTATGCCTCTTTCCTCTCTTGATTTCACACTGTCTCCCATGCCCAATAATAACTTGATTCCAAAGAAGGATCTGATCATGGGATGTAGAAAAGTTGTGTTTAAAAGTCCCCAAAGGTTAAGCCAAAGTGCCTCAATTTTCCCTCTCACTTCAACTGAAAGTGCTTCTCTGCTTGTCCCATGGGAGCTCTCATTCATTCTCTTTAAAGGATATTTTCCAAGTATAACTGGTACTAAAATATTACCCCTCCCTATTTCCCGCACTCATTGTCCCAAATGTTATTTAGGTCTATATCCATGAGTACCAAGCTCTGGATCCATCTATATGCCCTGCTTCCAAAATGATGTGCTCTATGGAACAGGGACTTTGGCCCTGGGGAAGAGACTCTTCCAAACATCCAGGGATTCTTGTATCTCAGAGTGATTTATTTTCTTTCTTTTAATTAGAGACTGTGAAGGCTTCTAATTAGTCTTATTTGCTTACAGTTATCCTGGAAACACCCAGGTAGGCACTTTATTTTTATTTCAACTGCATAAGCAAAGTGCCTCTTTGCAGCATGAAATTACACGAATTTTAGTTTAAGAATTTCTAGATTCACACTCCTCTTGGAAAAATCCAGTCTTTCTAGTTCTTTCTGCTCCTGGAGGAAGCACATTTAAAAAGAAGCACACAGTATTGGTCTTTTCTGTGAAGACTTTCCATGACACACACACCACACCCACACCCCCGCCAAGTTTTTTGGGTTTTGTTTGTTTGGAATTTTTGAAATGTGCTTTCCCTTCTTCTACATTTCAAGTTGTATTTCTCTTCTCCCCCATCTAGTTGCTGAACATTTCTTGAATACACACACACCCCACCTAAAAGAAAACGGGAGTTTTGTAAGTCAAAGCTTGACATTTAGAGAAAACAAGGACATTCTCTCTTTGTAAATGGAAATCAACCATGTATAAACTATAACTCTGCAGACGTTGAGTTCATCCTTTACAAACAAGAATGAGCATTTAGCCCTATAATAAATGAAGTCCCGTTAGCTGGTTTTGTTACATTATTGTGTGGTTATGTCTTGCTAAAGAGTCATTCCTCACTAGTGTGGATGAAAAATTGAGAAAAGTGTGTTTGCTCTGCCAAGGAGAATTTTCCAGATGTGTGCACTCAACAGGCAAAAGGTTCCCCAGGTCATCACCTCCCTAATCAGCCACAGAGATTAACTTGTTCATAGTGGGAGATCTCTGTCTCGCCTAGAACCAGAACCTGGAGAGACAGTGTCTGTGTGGAGCCTAGGTGCTTAGAGGTTTTAGGAGCTACTTGTTGAATAAAATAATGAAAAACAAAGCAACCTAAAAGAGTTCATGTCATTCCACTAAATTAATCATGTATTCCCTGTTTCATGGCAATAGGCAGTTCATGTCTCTAAAAAAAAATGTTTTCTGCCATAAAATTGAATAAAAGTATATTCTGAAACCAAAGATTAAACGACATATAAATCTCAACAAGGACCCTTTAAAGGTCTACACCATCTTCAAAATCAAGAAGAGGCAACAGATCGCTACTGAAGGTGTAGTCTTGACTTTTCTGAGATAGAAGAAGCTATAATCCAATCTCCTCATTGTACAGATGAGAAAATACAAGCCCAGATGAGTTAAAAGAGATATGTTGTCACAAAGCTGGACAGATCTCAGCTTTTCTGCTTCCCATCCAATGTCTTTTGTCTCCATACTGTAATCTATACTGGTGGCTCAGACGGTAAAGAATCTGCCTGCAATGCGGGAGATCTGGGTTTTATCCCTGGGTCAGGAAGATACCCTAGAAAAAGGAATGGCAACCCATTTCAGTATTCTTGCCTGGAGAATTCCATGGACAGATGAGCCTGATGAGCTATAGTCCCTGGGGTTGCAGAGCTGGACACCACCAAGCGACTAACACTTCACTTTCATACTAGAATCTACTCATTATCAACATATTAAGTTGGAGTTTTATAGGTCTATTGCCTGAGTTGCATCTGTTTATCCTATAGATCCTAACCACATCTCAAATATATGACGTGGGCCACTATAATAAGATACACATATACAGTGTAATATAATCTCAATTTCATGGCTTGATCAGGTAGCTAGTTTGACAGATTTTTCTTTTTTCAATCAGATGGTTCGTTGTCTGGTAGAATTAATGGACTTATTTGGAAGACCCAAGTCAGAACCATGTTAACAGTAGAACTCTGGGCTGCTTTCTGCCAAGAAAATGTATACCCAAAGAGCAATTGCTGAATGCAGTAACTGCAGCACTCTCAACAAGAAAACACTAAACTGGGAAATCAAAAGTTGTCACACACATATGACAGGAAGAGAGATTTAGTATTGCGATTTCAACATGTCTGATCATGACATGCAAAGAACCATTTGGAAGATTTCTGGTCTGTGAGAGAAGTACCAGATGAAGTACCTGTAACCATACACACAGCTTTCATAAAACCCAGAATATGAAGATAACATAAATATTATCCTTAGGAGTGTTAGTTCCTATAACCTCACAAAGTAGAGGGTCTTCAAGAAGAAATATATATCTTAAGTGAAGTCGCTCAGTCGTGTCCAACTCTTTGTGACCCTATGGACTGTAGCCTGCCAGGCTCTTCCATCCATGGGGTTTTCCAGGCAAGAATACTGGAGTGGGTTTCCATTTCCTTCTCCAATATAACTTGAGGTCAGCCTTTAAAGAGGCAGTATTCCGGGAGTTGGTGATGGACAGGGAGGCCTGGCATGCTGTGATTCATGGGGTCACAAAGAGTCAGACACGACTGAGTGACTGAATTGAACTGAACTGATTGCTTTCATAAACACAGATTCATCCATAAGACAAAAGTGATGGAAGATTAAAAATCAAGGTTTAGCTATAGAGGAATGTTTGACACCATGCTGGAGATGATCTTATGTCTTCATTTTTAAATCTACCCCTGTGTTTAGAGGCCAGAATACAAAATGTGCATTCTCTTCTGCAGAGAGAACCACAGGTCATCAGCTATTCTCTTAAGAGTCATTGAGTAGGCTGCCCAAGTACAAAGGAAAACTCAAGAAAACATTTCATTTCAAGGACCATTAGAAACAGAAAAAGAGAGAGTGAGAGAGGTCAGGGAAACCAAACTTCTTGCAAAGAAAGTTAGGTACTCTTAAAAAGGAAACATTTAGAGAAGGGAGGAAAATCCTAAAACCAAACACGAGGCGAAAACACATATCGGACAGTCCTCCTGGAGAATCCCTAGCTTCTGCCTGGTCTCTAGAGCCAGGGGGAAGAAAGCAGGACCATTCTCATGAAGAGCATTCTATGCTTCTGGGTCTCTAAGCAGAATCAGCCAACAGAATTAATTATGTAATAACCCTAGATAATACCACCTCGTGATTCATTAAAAATGGATGATGTGCTGGACAGCACTCTCTTTAATAGCCATGCAGGTCATCTCTCACAAACCTCCTCTGAGATCATCTCCCTTCAAACCTTCTTCATCCTCCTCTAACCTTCTAACACGGAGCAGGCAGGCAAAGGAAACTTACCAAGAAATATGAGTGGATAAATCAGTTTGAAAGTTTCATTGAAAATGAACATGAGCAGAAGGAATATGGATATATTTAAGTCTGTGGATTTTTTTAAATTATGTTTTTAAAATTATACAAATGAGAATTATGCTATTTCGTAAAGTCTGGAGATAGTCATCAACTTGTGGAAACACATTGGTGCTTCTCATCACCAGAGGCCACGTTGTTGGATACTTACTCAGTCGAGTTTGCCCGACCCTCGTCGCGGTCAGCGGCCGGCCTGTCAGGTCCCGCCGTGCGGCAGGCCCTGGGAGCCTCTCGTCCCCTCAACCGCCCAGTTGTTATGGCTGTTAGAGTTCAGTTGGCTGCTTTTAAAGCCAAATCCAGCTTTTAATTGTGGTTCCGTGGACACTTGGGGCGATGTACAGAGTCTGGTGTGCTGCCTGTCCCCTCGGGAGCGTTGCTTACAGGTTTTTTACGATGCTGTGCTGTAAAATACTGTCATATTTGCTACTTCCTGGTAAGTGTGGTTTTTCCCCTTTCATTTGAATAAAAGCATGGCACCAAAAAAAAAAAAAAAAAGAAAGAAAATGAACATGACTTAAAACCTGAAAAGGATGACTGTGGGATATCTGGGAAAACAGTTATTTGTATGAAGAATATTTATTTATCTTGGCAGAATAACTCTAAATAGAAAGATTTCATTTTAAATGGACAATGGCGTTACCTTTCTAAAATAAAACATTTCTAAACTCCAAAATGAAAAAATACGATGCATAACAGCAATGACAGACAAAAATATGAGATAAGGCAACAGTTCATGGTGCTTCCACAAAGAGCAAAAAGAAATTAAAGCATCAGGCTCTACACACAAGCTCGTGAAGCATTAGAGGCTCAGTGCTGCTCTTGGGAAGTCTCTTGGGGTTAGGACAGGAATGAGTCCAGGAGGGTTTGGCTCATCTGTGAATTCGTGGGATGCAAGTTCAGTAACAGTTCTTGGCTTTTAACTTTCACTACAAGAAATTAGAGGAAAAGCTGCATGATTAATCTTGGTCACAAGCTGTGGGTTTTTTTTTTCCTCCTTAGGGAATATTCTGTTAAAATCTAGAGTCATTCTGTGCATGTTTTAAACATGTTCTATCATGGAAATTTCATTTTGCTCTGAGTTTTGCAGTGACTCAAAACCTTTATGATATGTAGCTGGTATAATTTTGTTGTATTTTCAGCCATGTCCTCCAAGCCTCTCGGTATATGCAGTTATCATGGATGAACAGGGGCTGATCAGTGTTTTAGGGGTGTGACGTCTGGAGTAATTTGAGAAGAGGGTCCCTAAGACCCAGAGCTGAGTCTCGCCCGGAAGCACATTTCGCCTCCCAGAGACTCTGAACAAGTCTTTTGTATTTTGTGTTAATTCTTTAAAGAAAAAACAGAAACTCTTTCATAGCAGGTGGTATGTTTGGGACAGCTTTGTAAATACACACCTGAAAGTGCCACCACCTGCTATCTTTTTAAAATCAATTTTTGTAAGCAATCGGATTTTTTCTCACAGAGGGGCTGTGGGCAGAAGGTTAATGAATTCTGCATTCTTCTCATCACCTGGCTTAAATTGTTTTGTTTGCTCTGAGTACACAGTAATTGCTGTTTAAGTACATCTCAGGAGAATTTTACCCCGATGGAAACAGTCCACATTTCTCCTCAGGTAATCTCAGCAGAGAAAATGATAGACACGGGAAGCATGGCTGAGCTGCTTGCAAATTGCCTTTCTTACCATCTGCTTCTTTGCAATGGCTATTCTGTGTACACTTCTGGTAATTAACAAAATGTCATTTCCTGTACTATAACCTTGAAGTTTATCTTCTGCTGTATTCTGACTTTAATTCATTATACAGTCTTTTTTCCTACTCTCATTTCTGGGTTATCTGAGGGTATCCTCGCCAGCCACTCAAGAAAACTGCCTTCTCTAGCCTTTGTTAGAATGGGAAATTTGCTACTCAAAATGTGGTCCAAGGACTAACTGAATGGGCACAACCTGTGAGCTAGTTAGGACTATAGAAGCTCAGTCCTGGGCCAGACCTACTGAATCTGAAGCAGTATTTTAATAAGACCCCAGGTGACTTGTGTGCACTTTAAAATTTGAGAATACTGGCCTTTGAGACAACTAAGTTTATCATTAGTCTTTATACCCAAACATACAGCTGCCAGATGATGAAACCATCAGCTTCACCTGTCTCTCTGATGCTATCTTAGGCTAATATTTGAGTTGTTCACATTTACCTCATGAAAAATAAAGACTTTCAGAAGTCCTTTCTTTTGCTTTTCATGTGCTTCCCAGCTACAGTAAAAGAAACAGCATGTTTTGGAATCCAGAGCAGAAAAGCAGCATCTGGTTTTAAAGATCTGATAAATCTCAAGAACTTCTTTTCCGAAAGTCTTTCTGGCATTTATAAGGGAGAGAAAAAAAAACCTTCAAAATGATTTTCCATCAAGAAATAAAAAAGATTTATATCATGTAACATTATAAACTTATAAACTGAAGATAAAACAAGTTTCTGAGGCACAAAACTTCGTTCTTCACTGTTTAAGATAATATTCTAGACAGTTCTCTAGAGGCCAGAATAAAGATTGACTACAACTTGACCTCTACGAAGGGCATCCCCCTGATTTAGATGTTTATTGCTCTAAGCACATACCAGAATTGTCATCACTTATGCAACACATTTTTACTAAACGTCACAGGGGACCATGCTTTGTTAACCCTACTCATATCCCACCTCGTGTACAAGAGCCCTTTAAAAATTGAAAATTGTACACACACATGCTTAAGCCTCTTATCTTATTCACATTCCATTGTTGCTCCAGAAGACCTGAAGGAAAATCATACCTACTTTCAAGCAAAGAAAGAGCACAAGGATCACCATTTCTTTTATACTACTAATTGCCCAGCTACAATATCAGTGATTCCATCGCAGAATAAGAAACTGAAGCTATTATGCAGATACCATCACTAAGGGACCACCTCCTCTGGAAAGGACCACCTTCTGCCCCTTGTAGCTCTGATTCTGGTCCTGTCAGTCAGCTATTCCTTCACATTCAAGGCTGCAGGAACCACCTGTGTCCCAAGAGATCCTTAAATTGGGTACAGCTTTTAAATTGGGACAGTTTTTACATCTGGGAGCAGCTTGGCTACTCAAAGCAGCTAGCACTCTTGGAAGAGTTTAGCCAAATCCAAAAACAGAATCTTACTAAAGATGGTTTTCATTATTGCAGCCTCTTACTCATAACCACTGGTGCAAGCTGCCAAAAAGCACTTCTTATACCAGGGGCTGTGTATCCTCCTAGGGCCCTGCATCCTCACCCATTCACTCCCTTCCCCAGGCCACAAAATAGAGCCTGTTTTATCTTCCTCATAAGAAACTAATAGGACAAGAACACTGGCAACAACAATCAATCTCTCTTTAAGAATCCATTTACTTATCATTTTTAAATGTCTGATTCTCACTCCCTTTATTGCAATAGCAAAACAAAATCCCAGTCCAAGAAATTGAAAAGTCCTCTACTGAACTAAGCAAGTTGAAATAACCAAGTGCCGAAGGAGAGAAGCCTCTGGTCACAACCCACTCGCTTCTACTCCACTGGCCAGCAGCCTGCAGCGTAGAGAGAGGCTTTAGTGAAATTATGGTATTTTAGTTCCTTTTGGATCGTCTAGAAGGTGGCTCAGATTTTGTTCATGCTGAAATTTGCCACCAGTTTCAGCTGGACTTTCTCATTAACTAATGTTTATGTTTCAGTGGGGAGATATTTTAACATTAGCATCCTCAGCTTGCTCAAACAGGAGCTAAAAGCTAACCAAAATCTTCCTTTTAAAGCCATTTCCAACATATTTGAAAATGCTGGATGTCGTCATTCCACTCAGTAAAATCGGTCCCTCGAAGTATTTTAGTTTTGATATACAGATGCCAAGAGGGTAATGGAAGATGAGGGTTCAGAACAGCGTAGAAGCTTAGAGCACCTTCCTTCAAGGGTGCACCTCTCCATGTATTGATAACCTCTGCCTGAGCAACAGAGTGAGGTCAAGGAAGTGTGATCTGTTCGTGCATTTCCTATGCAAAGATCTGGGAACCTCACAGGATTAAATTTCCATTTCAATTGTATAATTCTGTATGTGTACTTCATAGAGACAATGACTATTAATAATTCATCAGTATCCTTTATTGTACATATAGAGAGTTTATTGTAGGCTTCCCAGGTAAGCTCTGTGGTGAAGAATCCACCTCCCAAGCAGGAGGTGCAAATTTGATCCCTGGGTCAGGAAGACACCCTGAAGGAGGAGATAACAACCAATGCCAGTATTCTTACCTGGAAAATCCCTTGGACAGAGGAGGCTGGCAAGCTACAGTCCTTGGAATTAGAAAAGAGTTGGACACAACTTAGTAACTAAACAACAAGAGTTTGTGAATAAATGTTCTTTCAAGTTAAGTCATTTATTATTTATGACTTAGGGATAGTTGTATTTATTCCTTGCTGGTAACCATACCCTGAGCATCACCAAAAAAAAATTACAATTATCATCTTGGTAATATATTGATGCGTGAGTGCATGCTAAGTCGCTTCAGTGGTGTCCGACTCTTTGTGACCCTATGGACTGTAGCCCACAAGGCTCCTCTGTCCGTGGGATTCTCCAGGCAAGAATACTGGAGTGGGTTGCCATGCCCTCCTCCAGGGGATCTTCCAACCCAGAGATCAAGCCCACATTGATATTCTTTGTTAAAGCAAAATGTTTTTTTCCCTTTTGGAGAAGGGTGTGTGTGTGTTTGGGGGTTTGAATGACTTTCCAGAAGCCCTGATGGTCCACTGTCAAGGTCAAAGCATATAATTGATCTTGTGTATCAGGAAGCCTTTTTTTTTTTTTAACTCGATTATTCAGTATGCTAAAGAACTACAGTCAGAGGAACTTAGAGTCAAAAATAAAGCCAAAGAGTTTAGGAAATGTTTACTTTTCTCCTGCTAATGAGGACCTGGAACAGACTTGAATAATCCCTCTAAACTCCTTAAGATTAGAACAAGTCTCTACTTACACCACTGGTTACAGTGCTGCGCACCTGCTCCGCTTTCTCTCATCCTTTTTCTATTTCTTTCCTCTGTTGTTAGACATCACCTACCTCCTCAGAGGTCTTTAGCCTCCCCTTCAGATACTCCAGGACCACAACAACCAGCCACTGAGCCTTTTAGATCTCCCTGTACACAATTCCCAACAACCCTGTTCATTAAAACAAAGGGAGATCATTGTAAAAGAAAATGCCAGAAGATTCATTTCACCAATAAGGAGCAAACTGTTTCTCTAGTAGAAATTTTCATCACCAAATAAAATTTTTAGAATTTTCCAAAGAATCCCTTTAAAGTTACTTCTTCAAAAGTTGCTTTAACATGTTGAAACCAAAAAGGTACATATTATTTTTAAGAAAATGTCTCCTGGATGAAAAAGATAATCAGTCCTCTTGGAAAACTTGATGAAATGCAATTTATTTTTTTTATCAATGCCACATTATTTTTTATTAGATGTAGTTTATTTACCAGCTCAGAAATGCTTTTTATTATATTAAAAACCTAATTAATTTGAAGAGTTGAGTCACTACAGCAGAATTGGGTGCTTTTGTGATGGTTCATTCATTTCCTGATCAGGGGAAGAAGGAAAACGCGAATTCAATCAGCACAACTAATACGCCCAGAAGTAGAATGTGTTGTGAGTATTTACATTCTCCATTGAAAAACACTCTTATGGGGGAAAACAAAATCTAGGAAATTTCCCTTCTCCTTACCTTTTGTTAGTTGCAAAATAAACGTGTCTCCAAGAGCAAGGAGCTGCTGGGAGCCAGTTTTGTCTAGAGCCCCTCCCCCACCAATAGGCACGGACCACCATCTCTGCCAGCATTCACACTGCCTGGGAGACGAGCCGAGGGCATACCACCTTCATCTCTACAGCAGTCTCTTTGAATTTCCCTTTGAGGCTCTGCTCCTTTTCTCTCTCAGTCTCTCCTGTTATAAACTTCGGTTTGAGTTATAGCAAAGCACTATCTTGCTAGAGGTTATAAAAGAAACTAGAGAAAAACTACAGTCTCCATAAAACAACCCAAGTTTGCACTGAGCTACCTCCAGGAGAGACAGCAGACATGCTAATCAGTGGTGAGAGAGTCTGACATCAATAAACTCAAAGACTTCTCCAGGCGAGAACAACTCAGAAGAAACACTCCAAAAAGCCATCGTGCTCCAGTGGAGAGAATTTGGTTCTGGGTCAGAGAAACCTGGCATGTGCTGCCAATCAGCTGTCTGATCTTGGGGAGGTTACTTGACCTCTCTGAGCTTTGGTTTCATCATATGCAAAATGGTGATGGCATTAACAGTGCTTCGGCAATAACAATGCCTATGAGCACGGTTGACACAAGATTACAAAGAATTAATATAAAGGGTCCTGCCCTACTGTATAGCAGTGGAACTCTGCTCAATATTATACGGAAGGCTAAATGGAAGAGGAGTTTGGAGGAGAATAGATACATGTGTATGTATGGCCAAGTTCCTTCACTATTCATCTAAAACTATTACATTGTTTCTTTATCAGCTATACCCCAATAAAAATTAAAAGTTTAAATATATATATAAAGGATCCTGTTTATAATAAGAAATCCATAAATGATAGCAATATTTATATCTGTACTTCTAAACATAATGCTTTGCACAAAATTAGAATTCATAAATACTTGTGGAAGCGAAGAAGGGAGAAAAAGAACAAAGAGGGACACAGGAAAAGGAAAGAGGAGATTTGAAAAAAAATCAAGTTTATCACTTACAGACATTTTCCTCCTTTTATTAATAAC
Source organism: Oreotragus oreotragus (assembly GCA_006410675.1). Classification (NCBI taxonomy): domain Eukaryota; kingdom Metazoa; phylum Chordata; class Mammalia; order Artiodactyla; family Bovidae; genus Oreotragus; species Oreotragus oreotragus. The sequence continues at coordinate 129,511 of SJYX01007803.1, read as the reverse complement.
ATTTCTGATTATAATAAATTATTTACCGTAGAAGCCGTTGGAACACCACCGACGAGGAACACGGTGGACTCCTCTCCAGCACCGCAGATCCTGTGGATCAGAACCCTCCTCCTGTTAAGGCAACTACGTCCACCTCGCCTCTGGCAGCTACATGTCCCCACCAGGTCTCCACTGTTCCAGACCCCTCTCACCTCTGCTGAGACCAGGAAGCCCAGTTTCTCCTGATCATCAACGCTGGTCTACAAAGACAGCCACTATTGAGCTTTTCTGTGTTGCAGAAGCCCCTCACTAGTGCCTTCCTCATCGTTTTAATGAAGGGAGGCTCCTCTGAGCTCTCCAGGTGAACATATCAGGGCCCCTCTCTGAGGCTTTAGTCCTCAAATACTTTGCCGGGATAGTCTGGCATCTTCTCTTCATTCATGTAAGCCACCATTTCCCCCAAGATTTAGGGAGCCAGCCCAAACACACACTGGAATGCAATCCAGGTGCCCTAGTGAGGATGCTAGTCTTGAGTCATGGGAGAATGCCCAAGAAGATCTTCTTGAAGTGAGAAAGTGTTAGTCGCTCAGTTGTGTCCAGATCTTTGTGACCCCATGGACTTTAGCCCACCAGGCTCTTCTGTCCATGGAATTCTCCAGGCAGGAGCACTGGAGTGGGCAGTCATTCCCTTCTCCAGGGGATCTTCCTGGCCCAAGGATCAAACCCAGGTCTCCTACATTGCAGGTGGACTCTTTACCACTGAGGCCCCAGGGATATACAGGCTTATAATTCTGCCACCCTCTCCTTCCTCCCATCTGACACCCTCAAGATCCGTTCCCAAGCACATTTCCCTGATCCTTGTCTGCTTTAGTCAAGCCCTGAGGTTTCTTCAGTGGAAAATCTCATTCCTCCCACCAGAGGGAATGTCCTTCCCCAGCCAGGTCACCCTGAGTTTTGACCCTAATTATCCACATAGAATAAATGAGGGGTTGTGGGTGGTATGTAAAGCAGCCTCCTCGGACAGGGCCTCGACCTGATCTCCGAGCACCAGGAGGTTGGCCTCCTCTAGGAAGAAGGAACAGCCTTTTTGGTGAGGGAGCCTCAAGCTCATCCAGGGGTTGTCCCCAAAGCCGTCCCTGTGACCACTTCCCTAGGAGGAACCTAAGGACAGGAGATTGCCAGGGTGAGAGACTCAGCCTTTCTGATGACTCAACTCATCAGTTCAACTTATCTGATTAGGCCTGAGGCCTGGTTTTCAGCACCTTCTGCTCTCCATCTTCAGGAGAAAAGAATCTCTTCAAATGTGTCTTTCATGCCAAGCCCCAAGTACTTTGATTGCACTTAACAACCAATCAGTCCCTACAGTCCTGATCATTAGCATGCTTCCCACATCTCTCAGATGTTGTCGATGTTGTATTAACCCGTACGTACCTTTCCGCACGCACCCTATCCCAGCTCATCACAGCAGAGTCTCAGCAACTGTGTTGCTATAGCACCTCCTACGGCTCTTGAGGCCAGCATTACTACCTATGGCATTCAGGCTAAGGTTCCCAAAGATACCTCTGGGGATTTTATCCATTGGCCCCCTTAGGTTCACTTCCCACCTTTCTCCAACCTGCTTCTTGGGTGGCCAACATTTATGAGCTGAACCAATGGGCTCCCCAATTCTCTGCTTTCCCATCTGCAGATCAGGGCACAGGAGCAGAGTGAGGTTGGAGTAGTTGCTAACCACCTTCCTCCCTCCCAGGCCTCATATTGGTAGAGGCCACATCCTCCTATGAAAAAGCACAACCCCACTCAAAGAATTCCTCTCCTACAGTGCTCTTTGAGATCTGAAAATCACTCTTTCTCCTGGTCCTTCAGCCTAGGCTGCCCACAGCTTCACACAAGTGTTTGAGAGTGTCTCAGCACCGGCTAGCTGGTTTCCTTAATTCTGTCTTCATGTTTGTAAACAGCCTCTTCATTTAATTCTCCTCAATATCCCACTGTAATATGTTATTTCTTTCCCACCAGGACCCTTACAGATGCTGCATGCTCAGTCATGTCCAACTTTCTGCCACCCCATGGACGGTAGTCCACCAGGCTCCTCTGTCCATGGGATTTTCCAGGCAAGAAAGGGTTGCCATTTCCTTCTCCAGAGGATCTTCCCGACCCAGGGATTGAACCCAAGTATCTTGCATCTCCTGCACTGGCAGATGGATTCTTTACCACTGTGCCACCTGCTACAGTCACTTTTTCTCAAATTCTGGCAAGCCCTTACTGCTTCCACTTTTCCCCCTCTAAGTTTCTTTTAGAAGCAGCTCTTTCTCCCAGAAACTCCTGATGGAAGTTCTGAAGGATTGGTTGAAAACACCTGAGTGGTGCCATCCAGTCTTATTCCTAATACCCTTCCTCCACCCCAGTGGAGACGGCAGGCACTCACATACTTTTCGCTTTAGAGTGACCGTCTTGTCTACCAACAGATCTGAAGGTTGGGTGGACTTTGCTCATGCCCTTTGTTCTGGGCTATCCACCTCAGCATCCTAATCCGAGACCATCAGTCCTAGCATTTGCTTTACTGTTTTCATGGAGACTCATTGATTCCTCATTCAAGGAGGACCCCTGGTTCCTAGTGATGAAATGCCAGGGATGAGAATACAGATTGAGCCACCTGTCATCTGTCTGTATTCCTTACTGAATATGACATCCTAAATGTGCAAGTAAAAATAATCTTGCAATTCATTTTAAGTGTGATTGTTGTTATAATTCCAAGTGTATTAAAGACAAAAGAGACTTTTTTGAAAGTTTTCATGAACTCAAAAGACAGAGGAAATGCTTTATTGGCATTAACATAGATTTTCCCGGTGCACTGTGAAAAAGGAACAAGGTTCATTTCAACGCCCAAAATGTCAGAACCAAAGACACCTGCATAACATTAGAGTGTTTAAAAAAAAAAAAAAATCACAGAGAATCAGCTGCTGTAAGATTTTAGAGAGGGCAAGACCTAGACAATCACAGACTTTTTCCTCTGAGTCAGCAGTGCAGTTTTACCCCTACAAACACAGAACACTTTTGAGTTTAAAAAACTACAATTTAAAATATACTCAGTGGTAAAGAATATTTGTGACTCTGATAATCTGGGACATAGCTTTGGGGGAGTACCACTTGAGTCTAAATGCATAAGTTTAGTTTCATAAATTTTTAACATCAAGTGATAGCTCTGATTACATATTTTTTCTGAGTTGTTTGTTTGTTTTTAATCACAAAGTAGTCTCTTTACCAAGGATCTAAAAGGGACTTTGGGAATTTTTCTTGGGAAAAGAATCCCCTAAATCCAGACACCTTTTCATTTGAGCTACTGTTGCCCTCCCTTTTTTAAATCTGAGCAGTCTCTATATCTTGTGTTGGTAATCTCTCAGTTAAAAGGAAAAGAAAGTTCTAAGGGAGCTTGCAATTGGATTTTCTTGGAGGGCATGAGGACTAAGGCATTGGTTTTTATTAATTCTTGGCACTTTGATCATAAATCTACTTGGAGACCAGTCATTAAATAAGACATGAGAATTTAAAGGCTTTTCTAGCCCCATTTCCTAATTATGCCCAAAGCATTTAAAATATTGGCTTACTATAACTCCATATTGGAGACAGGTTATGATATATGAGTTATGTTCTGAGACTCAAGGTAAAAAAAATTTAATTTGTAGTGGGTGAACCAGAGAAATTATGTCAGGGAAGGCACAAATACTGTTTTGCATTTTTAGCATAAGTATGCTGCCTCAGCCTTGTGCCTGAGCTGGGCAGAAGGGAGATGTATAGCCTCCTGCATAAGTGGGGTCAAAATTAAACAGCCCTTGAATTCAGGGGGTATCACTGCTCATGCTGTCCGTGCAGGTGTGTCCGCGAGCCTGGCGCCCTCCAGCTGTGTCTGCAGGTCACACCAGCTTCAGAGGGTCTCACACTCCGTGGTGGCAGTGGAGCAGGCCCCGCAGTCACAGCGGACCGCCACAGGGTAGCTGTAGAAGGGGTCGACTCCAGGGGCACAGTTGGGCAGCTTGACCGTCACCAGTTTGGTCTCGTTGTAGGTACAGACTCGATGATGGGCTTCGATGTAGGGGGGTTCCAAAATGGGCTTCTGTCCCCACAGGCAGAAAACAGAAAACCCATTAGAACATACCATCCTGTTTCATTTTCTTGGTACCACTTATCACTATGAGAGATTAGCTTGGTATTCATTTCTTTACTTGTTTCCCTTCCAGTAGAAAGCAAATTCAACCACCACCTGGTGAATCAATAAAAAAAAACAACAGCAAGGCAGATTCCTTAGTGCCATATGTGCACCTCAAACCCTGCAGTCAGACCTGTTGAGCTTGAATCCCCGATCTGCCACTTGTTGGAGACCTTGGAAAATCAGTTTCCTCATCTGTAAAACAAAATACCTGCTTCCCAGCATTGTTGTGGAGATAAAGCAAGATGGTAGATGACTAGCACCAAGTAAGCGCTCAGTAAGTGTAGTCTATTGTTCTCATCAGAGCAATTGCAAGGGTGAGAAAGTAGTATAAAAATAATAACCAGCAAGCTTTCAGAGGACAGCACTTTCATTTGTCCCAGGCAAATGAAGTATGTTTAACGGAGGTACAGGGTGCAGATCTTACATGCATGTCATGGGAATACGGCTTTGCCTTCAATGAGGACCATGTAGAAGAGTTAAATTCAATATCAACTTCTTCCTACCATTTCTCAGATAATGTTTTATCCTTTCTCACTTTGCTTCATGTTCTCTTATCTTCAGTAATCTGGAATCCCAGGCAATATTGCCAAATAAAACTGTAGCCCACCAGGCTCCTCCCTCCATGGGATTCTCCAGGCAAGAATACTGGAGTGGGTTGCCATTTCCTTCTCCAGGGGATCTTCCCGACCCAGGGATTGAACCCAGGTCTCCCGCATTGCAGGCAGACGCTTTAACCTCTGAGCCACCAGGGAAGCCCTAAATAAAATACAGGATACCCAGTAAAATCTGAATTTCAAATAAACAATTTTTAGTATAAGTATGTCCCAAATATTGCATGGGATAGACTTATACCAAAATGTAAAAAAAAAAAGTTTGTTTATGTGACATTCAAATGTAACTGGCATCCTGGCTTGATTGGTTTGGTTATTTGCTAACTCTAGCAACCCTAAACCTAGGCCAGGAGCAAAGGCTATTTTCAGCAATAGTTCCACCTTCAGAGTAAATCCAGCCACTGTGTCATCATGAATATCCTTATTTTCAGACAGGCTCCCCAGTTAAGTTACCAAAAATAAGTGCTTTATCAATCAGAAACTTTCAGATTGTGGGGGAAATAAACCTCATTCTTTTATTTACTTTCTAGACATAGCCTCCATTTTCATACCACAATAAAGGCATACATAAAAGCTGACTGACATTAAGGAGACTCCTGCTCTTTAATAGTCTCAGTGGTTCCATTTCCCCAGTGAGAGCACAGTCCCTGACCTCCTGTGGGTGACCGCTACCCAGTTAAAGCCATTCGTAGATTTATAAAGGGAAAAGAAGATGCATTCAATTAAAGGGAAATTGTAGTTTGAGATTTTAGCCCAGAAAGAGCTCCAAATAGCCCCGACAAGGCTGTGAGCAGGGGAGGGCACTGCCAGGCCACGCCCTGAACACAAGAAAGTTTCTCACATACGTTTGAGGTCATGTGACAGCCACAGTATCTGCAACTACTGAATTTTCATTTGTTATTATGTCTCAAGCCCCCAAATGAAGGGGAAATTAAGCTAACTTGGTGGAGCTGTTTCATTTAAGTAACAGGTTTCATTACCATAATCCAATTCCAATCATAGGGCCGTAATTTTATCCAAATGCTAACAGGTTGCTCTCTGAGTCCCTGAATAGAAGGATATTTTTCCTAACGGCAGTGTCCTTCCATAGTGCTCATGGGCTTCTAGTTTAGTGTTAGTCACTCAGTTGTGTCCAATTCTTTGTGACCCCATGGACTGTAGCCCACCAGACTCCTTTGTCCATGGAATTCTCCAGGCAAGAATATTGGAGTGGGTAGCCATTCTGTTCTCCAGGGGATCTTCCCAACACAGGACTCGAACCCAGGACTCCTGCATTACAGGTAGATTCTTCCATCTGAGCCACCAGGCTTCTAAATGGGATCAATTTGATGAGAAGATGTATAACTCCAGGAAGGGATTCATCCCTTTCAACTCGACATTTATTGAATGCCTTGCTTATACATGTCTTTTGACAAGAGCCATGAAAGGTACAAGAATGAACCTCTCCACTCAAAAAACTTAAAACCTAATGTGTGGTGGAGAAGGAAATAAGATAAAAAAGGTAGATAATGGTCATGGGCTGATCAGAGAGTCAGAAAAGGCTTAGAGGAGTTGGCTCTGGAAACAGGCACCAAGGAATAAATGTGAGCAGGAATATGAGAAAAGGACCAAAAGTAAGATTTCATGAGGAATACTGAGTAAAACCTTTAAAATCTAGTCTCTTAGGCAGAGCTAATAATATGCGCGGTGCCTGGGAAAATAGGCAGATGGCATACTGCTGAGGACCTTAAAAGTTAGTTACTGAATTTGCAGCAGTGGGTGGTCATTAAAGGTTTTTGGAGCCAGGGTGACAAAATCAGAGCTAGTACTTCATTAAGAACCAAGTCAGGCCCTAGTGGGCAGAGGCAGCAGTCGCTATATGGTGTGATCCTACGGGGCACTGAAAGGTGCTCTGTCTCCTCACCCCTCAAACATCTCCTCCTCTCAGCCTAATAGCATTCTAACTTTGATCGAGATTTTTATCCCATTGGAAATGTACAGTCTCTAAAAAAGCTGGATATAACTGTATATGAAGAGCCTTAATAGATCTGACAATGATGATCCCTGAGGGACCCAAGAATGACTCTAGGGGAACAGAAGACAGCAGGGCTGAAGGTGAGGCACTGAAGGAGGGGCTGAGGACACGCCCTCACCTGCTGCTTAGCTTAGGGCCTTGCTTGGTAACTGGCTGGCATTTTAAAGGGGGAGGAACACAGGGAAGAGTTTGAGTTATAAGCGTGAACCAGGAGTTTATCCCGAACTTTCCACTGACTCCCTGCTTGACTCTGCAGTCAGCTGCCAATTGAATTCTTGCATGTCATCTGTAAAATGGGCAGAAAAACAGCACATCTTGGCCTCTCAGAGATGATCCCCAAGTAGACAGACACCATGTCAATCAAATTATTAATTTTATCAATGCTTTGTTACAAGGGCAATATCATATTTCTTTCAGATTATTTTTGGAAGATTCCAAGTAGTTGTTTTTTGTTTGTTTAACCCATAACAAAGTATAGCTGCCGCAGCTCTATCTCATTTCATTAAGAACTTTAGTATTTCGGCTTCCCTGGTGGCGCAGTGGTTAAGAACCTGCCTTGCAATGCATGGGACATAGGTTTTATCTCAGGTCTGGAAAGATCCCACATGCTTCAGGGCAACTGAGCCCAAGCACCACAGCTACTAAGCATGCACCGTAGGGCCCCTAGTCCCCAACAAGAGAAGACACCGCAGTGAAGCCCCACACCACAGCTAGAGTGATCCCCTCTCTCCACAAGTAGGGAGAGCCCGCACACAGCAATGAAGACTCAGCACAACCAAAAATAAAAATAAAGAAAGTTTTTTTTTTTTTAAGTGAGTACTTTAGAATCAGTCCAATGACATGAAGGGATTGCCACCAGAGCCTCTTTGGGGACTCACCTCCCAAGTTTCACAGCGGCCCCAGCAGGCGTCCGTGGTGATCCGAAGGCCCCTGCAGCCTGGCTTCTTGGCCAGGAAAGTAAACTCCCTCACTGCACAGCCCACAAATGTGCGCAGGTTCCCACTGGAGGTGCTGGTGACACAGCCACAGCCAGCCAGGAGCAGGACGGCCATGGGGCCAAGGAAGAGGCACAGCAGCCGCATGCTGCTCCTCCGAGAGGAAAAGGAAGGAGAATTCATTAATGGATCTAGTTACCTCCATCGACGCAATGGACATGAACTTGGGCAAACTTCGGGAGATGGGAAGGGACAGGGAGGCCTGGTGTGTTGCGGTCCATGGGGTCGCGAATAGTCAGACTCGGCCAGGCAACTGAACAAGAATAACAACCTCCATGGATAATGTGTTGGTCACTATCAAAGGGACATTGCCCTTAGAATTTCAGGTCACTAGACACTCAACCTTCCAGGGGTATCCTAAGGCTTTTCCTTATGTATCCCCACTGCTGGATTTGTGCATTAAAGTAGTTTGCTCCAATAATCTCTTCAGAATGAATACAGAATATGACTAACACCAAAAGTAATGCATATCCTAACATAATACATGAACACACATGAATTATTTTTATTCAAATTCAAGGTATTTGGTATCATGCTACATGCTTCACTAGAAATTATATTTCCAATGTCATGGATGAGAAATGGAGAGGGGTAGGTGAATAATAATTGCATGCACCATATGTATTGTTACTAACCCAACCCAGTACAAAACCATAAAACTTGGATATGCAGAAAAGCCCTCATATCCGACTTGGTGGCCATTGATAAAAATGTGTCCTAGTTGCTACAAATTCCCTTTGATCTAAGCCTCCACTGTAATAGGCATCTTGTTGTGACTAAATTTAAATCTGAATGATGGAAAGCATTGGGTATTTAAAACACATCCCCACTCAAATAACAATCTACTGTCTATCCTCCCTATTGTTGTTTAGTGGCTCAATCGTGTGACCCCATTGACTGCAGTATGCCAGGCTTCCCTGTCCTTCACTATCCACCTGAGTTTGCTCAAACTCATGTCCACTGAGTTGATGATGCCATCCAACCATCTCATCCTCTGTTGCCCCCTTCTCCTGCCCTCAATCTTTCCCAGCATCAAGGTCTTTCCTGGGTCTTGATCATTTCCTGTGCTTTTTCAGGAGCCAGAATCACTTCTTTCATGGTTGGCCCACCAGACAGACATACCTGAATGCTGAAATTAGGGTGGATTCTCCAACTACAGAACACCCCCAATTCATTATGATTGAGACTGCAGAGTTATTTATTCCCAAACTTATCTCCCAGTTCCTACTCCTGACCTGTCACCTTAGCAAGGCTCTCTGGACTTATCCTCAGGCAGAATGAAGTTCCTGTATGGAGAAGCACTTACCTGATCTTACTGGAGCTGACTCGCCTGTAAAGCTGAAACTTGTACTCAAGATTTTGGAAAGTCGCAGTAAGTGGTACAAGTTTGCTCTGGGTAAATGCCTCTACCCTCTGTGACTGGGCTGCTTGATTGCTCAAATATATAGGAAAGGTCTTGTCAATCAAAATGAAAAGGGAGGCAGAGCCTTACAGGAACCACTAAACACATCAAAGCGTTGGAATATAAAGCCCTTCTCTATTTTCCAAAAGTGATTAACTTAAAGGGTGTTGTTTTGTTTCTTAACATCGCCTACTGAAAAAGAAAGTTACCTTGGTGGGTGACATAATCCTGGGGAAACAGTCAAAGGTAGTTCACCTGGCTCTGGAAGACCAAGTGCACTGGGGCAAGATGGATTAGATTTTCCTTTGCAGTAACCACAACTTTCCTTCTCAACAGGAGGCAGTCACCAGCTGCTCACAGCTCTCTTTCCTTTAACTCACAACACACTTCAGTGCATTGAAAGATGACAAAACAAGAATTCTTCCTGGGAGGAACATGGGATCACTAACTGAAAGGATGGAAATCATGGTAAGAAACATTTGAATGTCTTAAAATGCATTAAGTGTTAGAGCATATTAATAACACCTTAAAATGAATCACACAGGAAACAAATATTAAGGTATTCAACACGATTATCTTCCAGCATGGGACTTAAAATGACTTTTTATTTTTTTCCATGTAGTTTTCAGCATCTTTCACATTTTATACTTGGGCAGGCTTCTCTCATAGAAACTCGGTTAATATTGGTACTTTAAAAATTAAAATAAACCAATAATTATCCGTTTGTGCTGCATGTAAGGATATTCAATGCTGTTGTAATAGAACTGCTTCATTCAATTTCTGGTTTTTAAAGTTTAAACTAAGAATGAAATAGTATTCTTTAGGAGTGTGAGACACAGTTTATATTCTAGTCTGCAACTGTAGCGTGTAAATGGATTAAAAATCTCATTGTTCATGGCATTGTTGTGGGTGCGCTAAAAAAATTAATGAAGCAGACATCTTTCTAGCCTTTAGGAGTTTACATATCATAGCTAATAATGACTTATTTCAAGACATTTAAGATGCACATTAAATAAATATGATTCCAAATAAAGTTGAAACATTTCTATTTTCTACAAAGAAAGGTGTTCTTTAAATAGACTTGCTACTCTTTAAGGGTTTGATTTTTTTTTCCCAAAATATATAATGACTCTTAGTGAATCCATCACTATATCATCAATAGACCTATCTCTAGAGTCAGATTACCACATATTATCCATTTGTGCTGCATGTAAGGATATTCAATGCTGTTGTAATAGAACTGCTTCATTCAATTTCTGGTTTTTAAAGTTTAAACTAAGAATGAAATAGTATTCTTTAGGAGTGTGAGACACAGTTTATATTCTAGTCTGCAACTGTAGCGTGTAAATGGATTAAAAATCTCATTGTTCATGGCATTGTTGTGGGTGCGCTAAAAAAATTAATGAAGCAGACATCTTTCTAGCCTTTAGGAGTTTACATATCATAGCTAATAATGACTTATTTCAAGACATTTAAGATGCACATTAAATAAATATGATTCCAAATAAAGTTGAAACATTTCTATTTTCTACAAAGAAAGGTGTTCTTTAAATAGACTTGCTACTCTTTAAGGGCTTGATTTTTTTTTCCCAAAATATATAATGACTCTTAGTGAATCCATCACTATATCATCAATAGACCTATCTCTAGAGTCAGATTACCACATATATTTTATAGAAATCAAACTAGGCTTGGAATAAAGGACTTTCTTCAGCCCTTCAGACTGTGAGTAGCATAACCAGACCCGGGGTGCTATAGGGACAGACTGCTTACCTGACGTGATTGTCCTAACTTGCTAAGCCAATCGGTGGTGAGCTGCCATCCTGACCTGAGATTGTTCAGCCCTTTTGATGGAGACCTGAAACATATATACCTGAGTCTGCAATGTCACAAGACAAAAAAAGACAACAAAGAGAGGCCAAGAAGTGTCTTTCCTCTCCAGCTGGGCTGTGGCATTCTGCTTGCTCCCCATCAGCAGTGACCTTATAAGAATGACCACTTATAGTCACTGAGCGTCTGCTATGTACCAAACTCCACGGGACCTGATGTGCTCTTGCATATGTTACCTCTAAATCTTATATCAGTTATGTAAATCAAACTATATTGTCTTCTTTTTCCATTGGGAGAAATGGAGGCGCAGTTATTTCGTAATCTCCCAGTCTCCAAAGCCTTTGGAAACACCGAGATGGCAAATCAGTTTGTTTCATCCCTGTAACCAACTGCAGTCAATCGAAGGTACCACCTGGAACACTCTGTTAAGAAAGGCCTCAGGCCTCCCTGGCAGTCCGGTGGATAAGAATTCGCCTTGCAATGCAAGGGACACCAGTTTGATCCTTGCCCTGGGAGGATGCCACATGCCACTGAGCAACTAAGCCCATGTGCCACAACTACTGAACTTGCACTCTAGAGCCCATGAGCTGCAACTTCTGAGCCCACACGCTGCAATTACTGAAGCTTGCTGTGCTCCACAACAAGAGAAGCCACAGCAATGAGAAGCCTACACACTGCAACTAGAGAAAGCCCACATGCAGCAACGAAGACCCACCACCACCAAAAAGTAAACAAAATAAATAAATAAGAAAAGAAAGGCCTCTGAATCCATTCCTAGGACAGAAAGCTGTGGACCCCCAACTTCATCATGAGTGTAGGAACAGGGAATGGTAGATGGCTGCCACTTGTTTGCCATTCATGGACTATGCCATGCCACCTGCCTCTCTAGAGGCAGTGAGAGGGTTGCTGTGTGATTTCAAGGGTTACTTAAGGCCCTGATACCCACAAAACATCTCAGAATCTGTATCTGCAGGCTTCCTTTCCATTTTCATTGACGTTCCCACCATTAAAGTCATTCTCTTGATACAGCAAAGAGGTGGGCAATGTCTCCAAGCACAGGTCCAAGAGAATCTTCTCTCATCTTGACACATTGTCTTCACTGGATTCATTGTTACCTTGGAGGGTAAGTCACAAGATGTAGGTTTCCTGGGGATAAGGAGCAGGGAGCAATCATCTTGAAGTCTAGGGGAGCATGACAACAGAGGAGAGAGGAGCTGAGTGTCAGCACCTTGAAGGGTTGAGGCCTGGTCCACAGTGAGCAGTCCCAGACAAGGGAGGACCAGCAGTGCACAATCTGTGCAGGAGGTGGAAACACTGTCTCTTCCCTGGTTCAGCCACGCTGATTCTCAGTGGCACAACCTCTTTTGGGACTGCCTTGGAAGGAAAGTTAGGACCAACCTAGATAGCATATGAAAAAGCAGAGACATTACTTCGCCGACTAAGGTCCGTCTAGTCAAGGCTATGGTTTTTCCAGTAGGCATGTATGGATGTGAGAATTGGACTGTGAAGAAGGCTGAGCCCCGAAGAATTGATGCTTTTGAACTGTGGTGTTGGAGAAGACTCTTGAGAGTCCCTTGGACCACAAGGAGATCCAACCAGTCCATTCTAAAGGAGATCAGCCCTGGGATTTCTTTGGAAGGAATGATGCTAAAGCTGTAACTCCAGTACTTTGGCCACCTCATGTGAAGAGTTGACTCATTGGAAAAGACTCTGATGCTGGGAAGGACTGGGGGCAGGAGAAGGGGCCGACCAAGGATGAGATGGCTGGCTGGATGGCATCACTGACTCAATGGACGTGAATCTGAGTGAACTCCAGGAGTTAGTAATGGACAGGGAGGCCTGGCGTGCTGCGATTCATGGGGTCATGAAGAGTCAGACACGACTGAGCGACTGAACTGAACTGGGCAAGTCATTTCTCTCAGCCTCAGTTTCCTCATCTGCAACATGAATGGGTCAGATATGATGACTCATGAGGCGCTTTCTAGCACCAGAACTTAAAGATTTGCAAATTATTTATGAATATAACAAGCTGAAAGCAAGTCAGGTAGAGAATCTGAAGGTTCATATTATAATAAAGACATCTAGGTTTGTGTTCATCTGACTCTGATACTTGCCAGCTTGTGATCTTGGGAAAGTCTCATAGCCCACTGAATCTGTTTTCCACAAAACTGAAAATGCCTTTTTCAAAGGGTTTATGTAAGCATTCTACAAAATAATGTCTAGAAATTGTTTATCTCAGTGCTTGATACCTCATAAGCAGGCAATAAATGTTTTAGTCTTTTTTCCCATTGTCATTATGTGTACCCCTAAGAAAAAAGAAGCCACCAATAAAAAATTATGTCTGTTCATTATTAAGCATATCCTGATTTCAAAGGTATTAAATGCGGAAAAAATACAAGTCTGAAAATAGAGGAAGTAAAGTCTTGGGGGCTAGAAGACCTCAGCATCCTGAAACCAGGAGACACAGGTGGGTACCAACTGTGCTTTCCCACAGCCTATAGTGCTGTGATCTGACATTAAAGTTAATGCTTTTTAAGTAGGAAAAGGGCTTCGGCACTTTTGGTAAAGTATCTGCCTGCCAATGCAGGAGACGCAAGAGATGTGGGTTCGATCCCTGGGTCGGGAAGATCCCCTGGAGTAGGAAATGGCACCACACTCCAGTATTCTTGCCAGGAAAATTCCATGGGCAGAGGAGCCTGCGGGCCATAGTCCATGTGGTTCCAAAGAATTGGACACGACTGAGTGACTGAGCAAGCAGGAAAAAAGTCTGACATATTAGATTTAATTTATAAGATTCAAATCTCATACTTCATGTGTACCACAGTAGCAAGTTTTAATGTATTAAGACATCTTCATGAATACTCTGAAACAATTTCAGTTCTGACCAAAAACAGAGCCAAAGTAACCAAGGCAACCAGTGCATATGGCATACCCGGCACACCCGCAGGTAACCCAGTGAGAGCCCCCAGGAACTCAGCTGTCTGCTTCATCGATTACAATGATCTGTTAAGAGTTGAGAAAAGACACGCAAGCTCTGATATGTTTCTCCTCCTTGTCCTCTCAGAATACACAATGCTGTGTCCAAGGGCCAAATTAATTAGCATGATGCCTCCTGAGGATGAGTAAAAAAGCCACAAATGAAGCTCTGTGTTTCAAGGAAGTGATAGAATTCAGTTTTCTGTAAACAGATACAAGCAAGGTCAGCCTTGGACTTTTCAAAGTTTGATGTTGCTTTTAATATCCCTTATTTAGATGGAGAAGAAGATCTTGGATTACAAATGTAGATGAACGGCAAAGTCTTGAAGAAATGAGTTTTACTGAAAAGTCATTTCTTCCTTTCAAAGCACTGGGTATTTGTGGGGCTCTTCATTTTATTGATTTAGAGAGGTAACATTTGCCCTAGATGATGGTGCTGTTGCCATAGTAACTATTTTTTTTAACGAGACTAAAAATAATGAAGCCAATGTGTGATTTACTAGGACAAGTCAAGCCTTTCTCCACAACTGTCTGAAAGAAGTATCTGTCAGTTGTCACAGATTTATTTCAGATTAAGGGGCACATGGTTTAGGCGCTGAAGCGGAATGTTTTTATTTCCGCCTGACTCTTCCACTTTTGAATGTCATAGCTTTGCAGGGCATGGCAGACACATGCCTAATAGAGAGGAACAGAGAGGAGCTTAATGAGTCACAAAGAAGCATTATTTATTTCAAGTGTATCTTGTATTCTCATTGGAATGAGTCCACAAAGCGGCTGGGTCCCCAAATCCTTAATTTGTGATTCCCTAGGCAGTCGCACAGGGCCTAGAGAATCTGAAGGTTCATATTATAATAAAGACATCTAGGTTTGTGTTCATCTGACTCTGATACTTGCCAGCTTGTGATCTTGGGAAAGTCTCATAGCCCACTGAATCTGTTTTCCACAAAACTGAAAATGCCTTTTTCAAAGGGTTTATGTAAGCATTCTACAAAATAATGTCTAGAAATTGTTTATCTCAGTGCTTGATACCTCATAAGCAGGCAATAAATGTTTTAGTCTTTTTTCCCATTGTCATTATGTGTACCCCTAAGAAAAAAGAAGCCACCAATAAAAAATTACGTCTGTTCATTATTAAGCATATCCTGATTTCAAAGGTATTAAATGCAGAAAAAATACAAGTCTGAAAATAGAGGAAGTAAAGTCTTGGGGGCTAGAAGACCTCAGCATCCTGAAACCAGGAGACACAGGTGGGTACCAACTGTGCTTTCCCACAGCCTATAGTGCTGTGATCTGACATTAAAGTTAATGCTTTTTAAGTAGGAAAAGGGCTTCGGCACTTTTGGTAAAGTATCCGCCTGCCAATGCAGGAGACGCAAGAGATGTGGGTTCGATCCCTGGGTCGGGAAGATCCCCTGGAGTAGGAAATGGCACCACACTCCAGTATTCTTGCCAGGAAAATTCCATGGGCAGAGGAGCCTGCGGGCCATAGTCCATGTGGTTCCAAAGAATTGGACACGACTGAGTGACTGAGCAAGCAGGAAAAAAGTCTGACATATTAGATTTAATTTATAAGATTCAAATCTCATACTTCATGTGTACCACAGTAGCAAGTTTTAATGTATTAAGACATCTTCATGAATACTCTGAAACAATTTCAGTTCTGACCAAAAACAGAGCCAAAGTAACCAAGGCAACCAGTGCATATGGCATACCCGGCACACCCGCAGGTAACCCAGTGAGAGCCCCCAGGAACTCAGCTGTCTGCTTCATCGATTACAATGATCTGTTAAGAGTTGAGAAAAGACACGCAAGCTCTGATATGTTTCTCCTCCTTGTCCTCTCAGAATACACAATGCTGTGTCCAAGGGCCAAATTAATTAGCATGATGCCTCCTGAGGATGAGTAAAAAAGCCACAAATGAAGCTCTGTGTTTCAAGGAAGTGATAGAATTCACAGTTTTCTGTAAACAGATACAAGCAAGGTCAGCCTTGGACTTTTCAAAGTTTGATGTTGCTTTTAATATCCCTTATTTAGATGGAGAAGAAGATCTTGGATTACAAATGTAGATGAACGGCAAAGTCTTGAAGAAATGAGTTTTACTGAAAAGTCATTTCTTCCTTTCAAAGCACTGGGTATTTGTGGGGCTCTTCATTTTATTGATTTAGAGAGGTAACATTTGCCCTAGATGATGGTGCTGTTGCCATAGTAACTATTTTTTTTAACGAGACTAAAAATAATGAAGCCAATGTGTGATTTACTAGGACAAGTCAAGCCTTTCTCCACAACTGTCTGAAAGAAGTATCTGTCAGTTGTCACAGATTTATTTCAGATTAAGGGGCACATGGTTTAGGCGCTGAAGCGGAATGTTTTTATTTCCGCCTGACTCTTCCACTTTTGAATGTCATAGCTTTGCAGGGCATGGCAGACACATGCCTAATAGAGAGGAACAGAGAGGAGCTTAATGAGTCACAAAGAAGCATTATTTATTTCAAGTGTATCTTGTATTCTCATTGGAATGAGTCCACAAAGCGGCTGGGTCCCCAAATCCTTAATTTGTGATTCCCTAGGCAGTCGCACAGGGCCAAGGTTGTTGTTAGTTAAGTTTCGAAGCAACAGCACTTCATTCGTTAGCTATTTGGCTTTGTTCCAGAAAAAGGTTCCTAGGATCACATCCCCAGAGTGCGGGGCATACGTCTGTGTGCACCCATGCTCCTGCTTGAGTCATGGAGCAGGGGGATGGGAGAGTGAAGACATGGAGAGCTATTCTACTCTCCAGAGTTCTTGTTACATAGCTTTACACATACTTATCAAGCAACTACTATGTGCCGGCACTGTCCGGCACTGGAGTCACTAGGTTCATTTAAAAATAAAAAGATGATGTTGGGAAAGTGGAATAGCTAACAGCTGAGAGTAATAATAGACTTCCTTCCTCCTTTCCTTTCTTTACTTTATCCCTTCTTTCCTTCTTTCTGTCCTTCCATATTTTATTGACTGTTACCATGTGTCAGACACATGCTAAGTAAATGTGATGCAAATATGAACAGAGCTAAGAACCTGCCCCAAAGAGTCAAAATCTAACAAGGACCATAAATAAACCAACAGATATATGATCCAGAAGTTGTACTTTAGGGCATTTATCCCAGAATCATAGAAATTTATATTCACAAAAAAACCTTTCATACATGTTCATGGCAGCTTAATCCATAATAGCCCCAAACTGGAAACAGCTCAGGTTTTCTTCACTAGGTGAATGGTTAAACAAATTGTGGTCTACTCATGTCATGGAATCATACCTCAATAAAAGGGAACAAACACACAACAATTCATGAATCTCTGGAGAATCATGCTGAGTGAAAAAAGCCAATCCTAAAGAGATATTTATCATACGGTTCCATTTATACACCATTCCTGAAATGATAAGATTCTAGAGATAGAGAACAGACTAGGTTGCCAGTGGTCAAGGCTTCCCTGGTGGCTCAGATGGTAGAGAATCTGCTGGCAATGTGGGAGACCGAGGTTCAATTCCTGGGTTGGGAAGATCCCCTGGAGAAGGGAATGAAAACCCTCTCTAGTATTCTTGCCTGGAGAACCCCATGGACAGAGGAGTTTGGCAGGCTACAGTCGATGGGGTTGCAAAGAGTCAGACATTACTGAGCAACTGACACTTTCACTTTTCACCGAGGAGACTCAGAGATAGGAAGGAGGTGGATGTGATTACGAAGGGCAAATGTAGGATTTTTGTGATGGTGGAAATGTTCTTCTCTTCACTGTGGTGGTAAATAAATGAACAAAACATTTAATAAAATTGCACAGAACTAAATATCAATATACCTATATACACAAATATACGTTGAGGCATGTGCTCAGTCATGTCCAACTCTTTGCAAATCCATGGACTGTATCCCACTAGGCTCTTCTGCCTGTGGAATTTTTGAGTCATTAATACTGGAGTGGGTTGTCATTTCCTACTCCAGGGGATCTTCTCAACCCAGAGATCAAACCCTTGTCTCTTGCACCTCCTGCATTGGCAGGCAGAGTCTTTATTACTGCCACCACATGGGAAATCTAAGTAAAACTGGGTAAATGTAAGCAAGATGGGTAATTATATCAATGTTAATACCTGACAATATACTATTATACTACAGTTTTAAGTATAAAAGATACTGAGGGAAACTGGATGAATGAGACACAGAATATCTCTGTATCATTTCATACAACTGCAAATGAATCTAAAAATATATAAAAATTAAAAGTTTGATTAAAAAATAAATCAACATTTTATTTACAGGATGGGCAAATGGACGCACGTAGTCAAAAGTTACTAGCAAGATGGGTAATTATATCAATGTTAATACCTGACAATATACTATTATACTACAGTTTTAAGTATAAAAGATACTGAGGGAAACTGGATGAATGAGACACAGAATATCTCTGTATCATTTCATACAACTGCAAATGAATCTAAAAATATATAAAAATTAAAAGTTTGATTAAAAAATAAATCAACATTTTATTTACAGGATGGGCAAATGGACGCACGTAGTCAAAAGTTACGAACTTCCAGTTATAAGACGAATAAATGAATCCTGTGGCTATCATGTTCATAATGATGACCTATAGTTAACAACACTATTGTATATTTGAAAGTTGGTGTGACAGTAGAACTTTGAAGTTCTAATCACAAGAAAAAATTTTTGTAGCTATGTATAGTGATGGGTGCTAATCTAATGTGGTAATCATTTCACAATACACATATATATCAGGCCATCATGTCATACCACTAAAANTTGTATATTTGAAAGTTGGTGTGACAGTAGAACTTTGAAGTTCTAATCACAAGAAAAAATTTTTGTAGCTATGTATAGTGATGGGTGCTAATCTAATGTGGTAATCATTTCACAATACACATATATATCAGGCCATCATGTCATACCACTAAAACAAATACAAGGCATATGTCAATTATATGTCAATTTTTAATGAAAAAGTACTCTGCATTAAGAAAAAATAAAGAAGTTAATTTTAAGTATTACTGCTAGGAAATCAAAAGAACCAGAGGCTTAAAAAGTAAATCAACATGCCATTAAGTGTGGTAAGTGCAGCGAAAAAAATGGAGAAAGGATCCTATGTGACTTTAGACTTCCTATTGAGGTGACTCCAGTGAGTTGGGAGAGAATTCATTTCAGGCAGAGGAAAGCACACATTGACTTCACCACTGGAGTTAACAGCAGTCTCTTCTGACATGAAATTATATAGAGAAAAACCTAGAGATTTCACACAAAAACTTCTAGAACTGATAATCAAATTCAGCAAGGTAGCAGGCAGGATACAAGATGAACATACAGAAATCCATTGCATTTTTCTTACACTAACAATGAAATATCAAAAAGAGAATATTTTTTTAAAGTACCTTTTAAAAACACATCAGAAAAAAAGTAAAATACTCTGAAGAGTTTGCTGAGAACTATGTAAGATTAATAAGGGAAACTGAAGATGAGTCAAAGAAACAGAAAGACATCCCATGCTCTTGGATTGAATGAACTGATTTTGTTAAAGTGACCATATGACCCCAAAAAATCTAAAGATTTAATGAAATCCCTATCAAATTACTCACGGCATTTTTCACAGAACTAGAAAAAATAATTCTAATAGTTTATAGAACCAAAAGACCCAGAACTGCTAAAGCAATCCTGAGGAAAAGGAACAAAGCAGAGACGTAACTCTCCCAGACTTCAGACAGTACTACAAAGCTACAGTAATCAAAATAGCACAGTACTGGCATAAAAACTGACATACAGATCAATGGAACAGAACAGAATCCAGAAATAAACCCACACACCTTCAGCCAATTAATCTGACAAAGGAGGCAAGAATATGCAATAGGAAAACATCTCTTCAGCAAGTGATGTTGGGAAAGTTGGACAGCCACATATAAGTCAATGAAGTTAGAATGCTCCCTCACACCATACACAAAAATAAACTCAAAATGGCTTAAAGATTTATACATAAGACATAACACCATAAAACTCCTAGAAAAGAACATAGGCAAAACATTCTCTATCATAAATCATATCAATATTTTCTTAGGTCAGTCTCCCAAGGCAATCAAAATAAAAGTAAAAATAAATAAATAGGACCTAATCAAACTTATAACCTTTTCCACAGCAAAAAAAAAACTATAGACAAAATGAAAAATGGGAGAAAATATTTGTAAACAATGTGACCAACAATTTCAAAAATAATAATTTCTAAAATATAAAAACACCTCATACAACTCAACAACAACCACCCAGTCAAAAAAATGGACAAAAGACCTAAATAGACATTTCTCCAAAGAACACATACAGATAGCCAAGGGCACATGAAAAGATTCTCAAAATCACTAATAATTAGAGAAATGCAAATCAAAATTACAATGAAATATCACCTTCCACTGATTAGAATGGCCATCATTTAAGTCTACAAATAGCAACTACTAGAGAGGGCACTCTTGCCTGGAAAATCCCATGGACGGAGGAGCCTGGTGGGCTGCAGTCCATGGGGTCGCAAAGAGTTGGACACGACTGAGCGACTTCACTTTCACTTTTTACTTTCATGCATTGGAGAAGGAAATGGCAGCCCACTCCAGTACTCTTGCCTGGAAAATCCCATGGATGGAGAGGCCTGGTGGGCTGCCGTCCATGGGGTCACTGAGAGTTGGACATGACTCAGTGGCTTCAGTTTCACTTTTCACTTTCGTGCATTGGAGAAGGAAATGGCAGCCCACTCCAGTGTCCTTGCCTGGAGAATCCCAGGGACTGGGGAGCCTGGTAGGAGGCCATCTATGGGGTTGCACAGGGTCGGACACGACTGAAGGAACTTAGCAGCAGCAGCAGCAGCAGCAGCAGAGAAGGCATAAAGGAAAGGAAACCTGTACACTGTTGATAGGAATGTAAGCTGGTACAGCCACTCTGGAAAACAACACAGAGCTTCCCAGGGACTGGGGAGCCTGGTAGGAGGCCATCTATGGGGTTGCACAGGGTCGGACACGACTGAAGGAACTTAGCAGCAGCAGCAGCAGCAGCAGCAGAGAAGGCATAAAGGAAAGGAAACCTGTACACTGTTGATAGGAATGTAAGCTGGTACAGCCACTCTGGAAAACAACACAGAGCTTCATCAAAAAACTAAAAACAGAGTTGCCATATGATCCAGCATCCCACTCCTGGGCAGATATTGGAACAAAACTATAATTCACAAAGATACATGGACCCCTATGTTCATAGCTGCACTATTCATAATAGCCAAGAAACAGAAACAACCAAAGAGTCCATTCACAGATAAATGAGTAGGAAATATAGTACATATAGTGGAATGTTACTCAGCCATAAAAAAGAATGAAACATTGCCATTTGTATCAACATGGATTCAACTAGAGATTATCCTACAAAGAAAGAGAAAGACAAATACCATATATCATTTACATGTAGAACCTAAAATATGACACAAATGAAATTATCTGTGAAACAGAACAGACTCACAGATATAGAGAACAGATGTATGACTCCCAAGGGGGTGCAGGAAGAGATGGAGTGGGAATTTGGGGTCAGAAGATGCAAAGTAGTTACCATAGAAGTGATAAACAACAAGGTCCTACTGTATAGCACAGGGAACTACAGTCAATATCCTGTGAAAGATCATAATAGAAGAGGATATTAAAAAGAATTCATGTATATGTATAACTGAATCACTTTGCTGTACAGCAGAAATTAACACATTGTAAATTAACTATACTTCAATAAAAAAATTTTTAAAGAGCAGATTCTTCATCTGTCTTGTTCACTGCAGTTTATCCAAGGCCTAAAACACTACCTGGCTCACAGCTAATTATTGAAAACTATTCATTGAATGAATCATAAAGATGTGGAAGAGGACATGGTGAGTTCAAGAAGCTACAAGGAGTCATCATGGTTGAGCAGAGTGCTCAGGAGGATAGACAGGAATGAGGATGGTAGCAGAAGATGGGCTACAGGTCAGGCACTCTGAAAGGCTCAATCTTTATTCCAACATAAAGGAGGAGCTTCAGAAAGAAACATTCTGTGCTTCAGAAAGATCCTGTGGGCACAGTGAGGAGATAGACTGGAAGAGAGACACCAGCTGGTGAGTGCTTTGCTGTGTTAGTTAGTTAGTTAAGTCGCTCAGTCGTGTCCGACTTTTTGTGACCCCATGGACTGTAGCCCACCAGGCTCCTCCGTCCATGGGATTCTCCAGGCAAGAATACTGGAGTGGGTTGCCATTTCCTTCTCCAGAAGATCTTCCCGACCCAGGGATCGAACCCAGGTCTCCCGTATTAGAGGCAGACACGTTAACCTCTGAGCCACCAGGGAAGACCATACTACACTTGATCTTAGCCAAAAGGCCGAGAAGTCCTTTAAGGATAAGTCCTATGTCCAAAACAGAGATGTCCAATTGCAGGAGAACTCAAGCCACATATGCAATTTTAAATTTCTAGTAGCCATATTAAGAAAACAAAAGAAAAAGTGAAATTAATTATAATAATTCTAGTCTGTTAAATGCTAGAAATAAAATTGTACCAAATATTATCATATACTCAACATGTAAACACTATGAAGAGCTTCTCTGGTGGCTCAGCTTGTAAAGAATCTGCTTGCAACGTGGGAGACCTGGGTTCAATCCCTAGGTTGAGAAGATCCCCTGGAGAAGGGAAAGGCTATCCACTCCAGTATTCTGGCCTGAAGAATTCCATGGACTGTATAGTCATGGGGTTGCAAAGAGTCGGACATGACTGAGCGACTTTCACTTCACTTCAAATACTATAAAACATTACTCATGAAATACTCCATACTCTTTTTACATCCTTTTCTTATGGTAAGTCTTTGGTCTAATCTCTACTGATATGCATAATTGACAGAGCATTCAGTTCAAAGTAGCCACATTTCAAGTGCTGAAGAATTAGTTGCACCATAATGAACAGCACAGGTCCAACGCATAGATGCTGATACCCAGTGGCAAGAAATAATTATTTGAACTCCTTCCAAACCCTTTTCATGTGGCATGACTATTAATTCTCACAACAGCAACAACAATTCTGTGAAGTATTATTATCTACTTTATGATGAGGAAACTGAGGCCCAAAGAAGTTATACAAATTGACCGTGGCCTTCCAGCTAGTCAGTGATGGAGCTGGGATTCAAATTCAGCTCTGACCGCCTTTTCCTATATCTGCCTGCTTTAGCCATTTTTTAGGCTGTTCCAGTGAGAAACCTGGGCCTACAGCAAGGGATCATTAGATCAGTTTTATGGCAACATCTGAGGCCTTGCCAGCTGAGCCTGTGCAGCTGATGCATGTGAAATTTCAAAGTTTAAAGCAGCAAGGAGTCCATTAAAGAGATGATTTTTTTTTCAGAATTTATCAAAACGCTTATTTATCTAGAACCTGATTTCTGATCTGCTGAGCCTAATTACTTGACTGGAGAGTCTCAGTCTTTAGAAATGCACTAATCTGCCTGACTGAATCACTGCTTCTTACCTTAACCTCGCTGAAGAGCTCACATTAAAATAAATTATGGGGAGAAATTTTTTCTAAGTAGAGACGGCCCTGACATTTAGTGAACAATCAAGTCCAGAGATGGGAAGCTAAAATTATCAAGGGAATAGAAGAATTTAATAATAAAGAATGGGCTTTGAAAAAACAAAGTCACCAGTCTAAAAGATAAGCTGGACAGGCAAAGCCTGAGGAGAAGGAAAGTACAATAGAAGATCTTGAGGCCATGGTGGCTATGGGTAGAGTGAATAGCAGTATATCAAAGGCAGACCTGAGACCTAGGTGTCTCTTGGAACCAGGGACCCACCTTTGCAAAATGCTGGCCAAGGATTAGAGAAGCAGTTTGAGATTTTTAAGAGCTGAATAAAGAGTCTCAAACCCACGATTCTGAGTTAACAAGCTATGGATAGAAAGCAAACTAATGCCCCAAATTTGAAGCTGAAACAGCCTGAATATTAAGTGTATTCCCTTCTCCATGGAATCTTCCTGACCCAGGGATCGAACTTGGGTCTCCTGCATTGCAGGTGGATTCTTTACTGCCTGACCCATCAGGGAAGCTCAAGTATTAAGTATAATAACATCTAATACCATTTGTTGATTTCCTTACTATCTACATGATCTCACTATTTGATGCCACGTGCATGAGTGTGTTCTAAGTCACTTTAGTTATGTCCAACTCTTTGTGACCCCATGAACCTCCAGGTTCCTCTGTCCATGGGATTCTCCAGGCAAGACTACTGGAGTGGGTTACCATGACCTCCTCCAAGGGATCTTCACAACCCAGGGATGCAACCTGTATCTCTTACATCTCCTGTATTGGCAGGTGGATTCTTTACCACTGGCGCCACCTGGGAAGCCCATTTGATGTCATAGAAACATCCTAACTTCATTATGTCTCAAACAAAGTTCTTTATCTTTCTCCCTAGGGTCTTTCCCACCCACTTCATTTGTCATTTCCCATTTCTGAAATGAAACCTTTGAGATTCATTCTAAGTACCTCCCAATCCCACCCCCTGCACCCCTACCCCTCAACATGCACAATTCTATCAGTTTTATCCCCTAAATACCTTGTGACTCAGTTTCCTAATTCAAAACCCTTGAAGACCCTTCTTACTAATGCCTCTGACTCTCTGTTCACTGTACCTGGGAAGATCTGTTCTAAATGTCAGTCTAAACATGACTCGTTCATTCTGGTTTAAACTCATCATTGCTTCTCGTGCCACCCAAGACAAAATACAGGCTCTTTAACAAAGCTCTCTCCTTAGCCTCTCCCCATTCTCATTTAAGTTTGGGTCTGTCTGCACGAGCCAAGGACCACCCTCCTCCCATCTGGCCATCACACTTGCCCTTTCCTCTCCCCAACCCTCCCTCTGCCTCACGCCCTGTTCGTCCTTTAGGACTTGGCTTCACTGCCAGCTTCTTTCAGGAACCCTTCCCTGATCCTCAGAGTCTGAGATGGGCACCCAAGACATGTGCTTTCACCATTCCTCATGCCTCCCCTACTGCAGCTCATTTCAGGTCTCCAACCCCCTACAAGGAGTTCCCCATCACTCTCCTGTTCAATCTGCCAACCCCAGTGCTTTACAGAGTAAGCAATAAATGCTGAACTAAATGAGGAGAACTGAATGTTTGTGGAGAAAGCCAAATATCACTTATCCCCACTTTTCCCCAACTCAAAACTTAGCTTCCATTAAAGTTTGGCAAGTATCTCTGGAAAAGCAAACAGTCAATGCAATAAGATCTGCCTTTCGATTTCTAAATGAGAGCTCAGTGGAGCGAGTGCAGGTGTCACCATGAAATGCCATGAGCTTTGAGTTAGTGCAGAGTGGGGTCCACATGAGGGGCTGTGAGCTTACACAGGCAACAAGAAGTTCTAGAAGGATTAGGCCCTGGGAGCAGGGCCCTTCCCATTATCTTCTTTCCCATAACAGGACAGTAACCTGATGGCTTCTACCCCCCACCAATCGGAACAGAGTCCTCCATGTGAGTGGTCAGGCAGGGCACACATATCTGCTTCTTGGAACACCTTGGCACCGTGGTCTGCTCGGCTGAGTTTTATGACTAACTTCAATTACTGGGAAAGGAAAAAGCATTTTCCTTCTTTGCAGCTTGAAATATCTCATCAAAGCAATGTGGAGACTATGGAAACCAGATTTGATTGGCAGCCAGCTCTTTGCTTCGATCACTTCTGCTGTTCTGCAGCTCTCTTTGGACAAAGGAGTTTGGGCTTTTCTGACAGCCTGATGGGTAATGACATAATTTTAATAATCCTCTCCCCTCAGGGGCAAAAGTAAAGAAGGAAACTTCATAATGAAATTACTGTGCCTCAAAGATGTGGTCGCTAGGTTCATCCTTTCTGCATTGTTCGTGTCCAGGGCTCTGGAAACAAGATGCGTATTTCAGGCATGCCTAACACTGCTGTTGCTGCTGTTTTCTGCACTGCCTTGAAGACGAGTGAGGCCTGCAGAAGGCTGAGCCAAAAGTGTGAAGCTTTAGAACTGCTCTCAGAATACACTCACTCTCAATTCAGCTCTGCTTATCATGTAAAGTCATGGATCTAACTCTTCAAAAATTAGAAGACCCTTGTATTTTAGACTCTAATTTCCAATGTTAAGATCAGGGTGGGGGAAGATGCTTACCTCCCATTCTCACTTGTCTGCAGTGGGCAAGAGGGAAAAGGATGGGTAGAATGCTTCATGCCTCTGTCTCTCTACTCTACACCCCACCTGTGTTTCTTTTCTGATCGACTGATGAGATTGGAAAATAAATATGGTGACTCAACATCTTGGAGGTTTAGAGTTCAGGTAGATTTATCATTTGGGATGGTTTTGGCTGCAAATAACAAGCCAATGAAGGTGTCATAAGCATACTTGAGCTTGAGTAACAAGAAGCCCAGAGTCAGGGTGATCCAGCATTGGTGTGGCTGCTTAACATTGACATCAAGGACCTGGGCGCTGCCCATCTGCCTGGTCTACCATCCCCAGCGTGCTGACCTGCCTGCCCTCATGACCTGCCCCAACTCCAAACTTAGTGTCCTTCGGCAACAGTGTCCAAAAACAAAAAATCAGGCTGGGGAGGAATAAGAAGAAGAAAGTACCTCATCACAGCATTTCTCTTTTAAGACAGGAAAGGTCTTACCAACACTTCCTGCAGGTTTCCTCTTTAATCGCATTGGCCAGAATCAGGCCACACGATCATGGCCTCACTGTAAGGAAGGCTGGGAATGGGAGTGCCTGACATTTCCAGCCTCTACCATGAAGACCAGCTCTGCTGACAAGAGAGGGCACCTACTGAAAATTGACAACCTTCAGTGCCTGTCCCGTGTGTTGGTTGGGGTCAGAGCAAAGGCCAGGTCAAGGCCTGCTCTCTAATTTAACCCCTTTCAGTAGGAAACTAGGCATCTGTACCTCCTCCTGTCAGATTCCTGTGTCCTATCTTTCTGTTAGTCCCAAGCTCAGAGCAAGGAGAAAGTCACAATTGCTTATCACCCTCAAACACTAACAGTTACTGCCAGGAACGCTGTTGACAGTAGGAAAATAAACCAGTACCCTCAGTCTCTTTATCTGCAAAGTGAGGGCTTTGCATGAGTGTCTCTGAAGCGCATTCCAGCCCTGACGTTCTGTGGTTCTATGACTGTGCATTCAAATGTCTCCAAGCAGTGAATCAAATCACAAACAGCCTAAGAAACGCAATGAAAGGAAACAATTTGACTCACACTGACTTACTCTGGCCTTAAGGAATCAAAACTAGTAAATAAGGATGACCTTTGATGCCAGTGTCAGTTTAATAAAAATAGGAACTTGTGAATATGCCCCAAGCCTGTTGTTCAGTGTAGCCATGTAATGGGCTGACAAGAGTTTAGGAAAATTGTTATTCGCTTGAAACTGAGTTTTGTAAGACAAGCAGAATGACAAGGCACTAAAAATGAGTCTCTCGTTCACCTCTGCTTTGAAATAATCTCTAAGTTTACAGGATACAGCCTGTATCCTGACAGGCTTGACATAGCTTATAAAAGTTCCTAGCCTCAGCCTCTATTCACACATAATAATAACAGCTAATGTTTTTAGTCTTACTCCCTGTTTAATACATATTAAAACTTTCTTGTCATTCTCTCCTTTAACCTTCACAACAAGAATATTGCTATAATGTTAATATCTCCATTTTACATGTGAAAAAACTGGAGTTAAGTAACTTGCCCAAGGTCACACACAGAAATGTAATGGAGTTAGGATTTGAATTTAGGCAGCCTGTGTCCAGAGTCCATGCCCTTAACCACTATGTTATATTTCTCTGACAGTATCTAAATATTTTTTTAATTTTTCTTTACATTTCTACTTCTACCACTAATCTATAGGGGTCACTGTTTTTCTACCCACTGGTATTGTATCTGGGGCTTCCCTGGTGGTGGTGGTGCTGCTGCTAAGTCACTTCAGTTGTGTCCGACTCTGTGTGACCCCATAGACGGCAGCCCACCAGGCTCCCCCATCCCTGGGATTCTCCAGGCAAGAATACTGGAGTGGGTTGCCATTTCCTACTCCAGTGCATGAAAGAGAAAAGTGAAAGTGAAGTCGCTCAGTCTATCCGACTGTTAGCGACCCCATGGACTGCAGCCCACCAGGCTACTCCGTCCATTGGATTTTCCAGGCAAGAGTACTGGGGTGGGGTGCCATTGCCTTCCCCACCTGGTGGTGCTAGTGGTAAAGAATCTGCCTGTGATGCAGGAGATACGGGTTCAATCCCTGCATTGGGACAATATCCTGGAGGAGAGCATGGCAACCCACTCCAGCATTCTTGCCCAGAAAATCCTATAGACAGAGGAGCCTGGCAGGCTACAGTCTGTGGGGTCACAAAGAGTTGGACTGAAGCAACTGAGCACGCACACATGCAGTATTATATCTGACAGCAAATAGACACTCAATAAATACTTAAAGAATGGATGAATGAATGAACAAGTGACTTCCTGTGCAGACTTTTCAAAGTTCTTCAAACAGGCTCTGTTACACCACCGCACTGTTGTGCCCCACCTTACACAGCTCCCTCTGCCCAGCAGATTCCTACTAATCCTTTAGGCATGTGCTCAGATGTTGTATCCATGCTGTGCTCTTTCCATCCATCTTCCAAAGAGAAAAATAGGTCACCTGGAAAACAACTCACATAAAAAGGAACTGGAATCAGAATGACACAGGATTTGCCTATTAACCAGATTAGCTAACAAAAGTCCCCAGGTCTCAATGGCTAAACACAGTAAAATCACTCACCATCAGCAGAAGCTGAGGGCAGGGCTCTGCTATCATTAAGGGACAGAGGGCCCATCTTGTGACAACACCATCTTTGAGGAGTGGCCTGGAAGACCACCATGGATGGGAAAGAGACAGCCTGGAAGACACTGCGAGCCTGAAGTAGGCACATCACTCCCACCCACACCCCACCATAACTCAGTCTCATGGCTCTGACCTAACTGCAAACAAGGCTGAGAAATGAGGCGGTCTTACCCACAAAGATGAAATACATTTGATGAACACATAATATTCTTTTCACCAGAGCTCCTTCACAGTAATATGGAAAAATACCTTCGAAATTCTATTGACTGGTATCTTCATCTTAGCAAATTCTACACCCAGACACATTTTCAGTCAAGCATAAAAGTAGGATAAAGAAATGTTCAGGCATGCAACATCTCAAATGTGCCTGTTCTCAGGAAGCAACCAAGAAACATAAACAAGGAAGTCAATAAAGGAAGAAGAAAATATCAAATTAGGGAATGAGAAATCCAAGGCAGGAGAGAGTTGAAGAGAATCCAGAATAATAGTCCAAAAAGGCCCAGAGAACAGCAAACCCAAACTTGAGCAGAAGGGTAAAAGGGGACCACATTTGAAGGTGGGAAAAGGGAGGGGGGCTGGTATATAAATGGATGACATACCAGCCTGCTCCCTCATCTTCATCATAGAAAGTCAATAAACACCATCACAAATTTATAAATCTAGAAATTTCAATATAGGCATATTACCTAGAAACAGAGAAGCAAATGACAAATGGAACAGCTAAAAAGAGTTGAAAAGTGTTACTCTAGGATAGTTGAACTTGGAAGTAGGGTGAGCTGAACTTGGAAATAGGGTGGGATACAGCCAGAGGATGCCATTTGTCATTCTAGCTCTTGGTAGACTACTTGAGTTTTTAACCATGTAATGTATTTCTTGGCTAAAATTTTACATATTTTTTAAATAAAGAGGAAAAAGAGATAAAGTTTTCATAATTTTTTCCTTCATCCTACCCAAACCCCCCCCCCCAAGGACCTTATTATGGCCTCAAAATGTCCAAGAGGGAAGAATGAGACAGAGTAAATGTTCATTAATATGACACCTTCTTCGAACTCCAAACAGTATTTTTTTCACTTTCATCCAGTTCTTTCAATTCTTAAAAAAAAAACACCGGCCAATGGTCCCATCAAATCGCCAACATCCACTGGATCATGGAAAAAGCAAGAGAGTTTCAGAAAAACATCTGCTTTATTGACTATGCCAAAGCCTTTGACTGTGTGGATCACAATAAACT
The DNA here is from genome assembly GCA_006410675.1 of Oreotragus oreotragus. NCBI lineage: Eukaryota > Metazoa > Chordata > Mammalia > Artiodactyla > Bovidae > Oreotragus > Oreotragus oreotragus. The sequence continues at coordinate 99,404 of SJYX01007803.1, read as the reverse complement.
GTGGAAAATTCTGAAAGAGATGGGAATACCAGACCACCTAACCTGCCTCTTGAGAAATCTGTATGCAGGTCAGGAAGCAACAGTTAGAACTGGACATGGAACAACAGACTGGTTCCAAATAGGAAAAGGAGTACGTCAAGGCTGTATATTGTCACCCTGCTTATTTAACTTATATGCAGAGTACATCATGAGAAACGCTGGACTGGAAGAAACACAAGCTGGAATCAAGATTGCCGGGAGAAATATCAATAACCTCAGATATGCAGATGACACCACCCTTATGGCAGAACGTGAAGAGGAGCTAAAAAGCCTCTTGATGAAAGTGAAAGAGGAGAGTGAAAAAGTTGGCTTAAAGCTTAACATTCAGAAAACGAAGATCATGGCATCCGGTCCCATCACTTCATGGGAAATAGATGGGGAAACAGTGGAAACAGTGTCAGATTTTATTTTTTTGGGTTCCAAAATCACTGTAGATGGTGACTGCAGCCATGAAATTAGAAGACGCTTACTCCTTGGAAGAAAAGTTATGACCAACCTAGATAGTATATTCAAAAGCAGAGACATTACTTCGCCGACTAAGGTTCATCTAGTCAAGGCTATGGTTTTTCTTGTGGTCATGTATGGATGTGAGAGTTGGACTGTGAAGAAAGCTGAGCGCTGAAGAATTGATGCTTTTGAACTGTGGTATGGAGAAGACTCTTGAGAGTCCCTTGGACTGCTAGGAGATCCAACCAGTCCATTCTGAAGGAGATCAACCCTGGGATTTCTTTGGAAGAAATGATGCTAAAGCTGAAACTCCAGTACTTTGGCCACCTCATGAGAAGAGTTGACTCATTGGAAAAGACTCTGATGCTGGGAGGGATTGGGGGCAGGAGGAGAAGGGGACGACCGAGGATGAGATGGCTGGATGGCATCACGGACTTGATGGACGTGAGTCTGAGTGAACTCTGAAAGATGGTGATGAACAGGGAGGCCTGGTGTGCTGCGATTCATGGGGTTGCAAAGAGTCGGACATGACTGAGTGATTGAACTGAACTGAACTGAACTGATACCTGTCCAAATTCTCTTCCTTGTTTGGGGGGCTATTTACTGTCTGTCTCCTTCAGCAGGATATAAGGTCCACCAAGGCAGGACCTCCTTGTAAGCATCTCTGAGACACTAGCACCTGGAACAGAGCCTGATATGAAGGGGTTTCTCCATGAGTCTCCAGTGAACACCTGAGTACATGGAGAAGGCGTGATCCAGTGATCCCATGGGGAAGAGACAGCAAGTCAGGAGTGGGCGGCACCCTGCCACGGGAGCTGGGTTATGAGGCTGACCTGAGGGAGGGGCAAGAGGCTGACTCAAGGGGCAGAACCAGGAAACAAGAGGACCCACAGGACCCCTGGAGGGAACAATCAGAGACAGAGAAGGAAGCATCCAGTCAAAGGTAATAAAGACCAGCATCACCAGCCTGTTTCCTTCTGACCACACAGATTACAAATGAAGGACGTTTGGAGCAGAGGATGTTTGCAACCACATCTTCATGTCCTGGGACCAAAACATCCTAGATGTCTTTTTTTTTTTTTCAATCAACACGAATATTTTAGAGCACTTTTAGGTTCACAACACAATTGAGAAGAAGATACAGAAATTGACAATATATCCCTTGTCACCCACTCAGGGATAGGCTGCCCCATTATCAACGTCCCCCCACCCCAGTGTATATTTGTTAGAACTGACGAACTGACACATCATTACAATGAACTGTCACAACAAAGACCCCAAAAGCCCCCCATTTACATTAGACCTTTTTCTCAGTCCTGCAGGCACAGAGGGTTTGCACAAATGGACAATGGCATCTATTCATCTTTATGGCCTCATACACAGTAATTTCACTGCCTTAAACCCCTCTGCCCTGCCTGGTCATACTACCACCCCACCCCAACTACTGATCTTTTTATTGTCTCTGCAGTTTTGCCTTTTCCAGAATGTTATGTAGTTGGAACCATACAGTGCATAGTCTTCTCAGATTGGCTTTTGTTTTTTTAACTTAGTAATAGACATTTAAGGTTTCTCCATATCTTTTATGACTTAATAGCCCATTTCTTTTAAGCACTGAAATGTTCTATTATCTAAATGTACTAGTTTCTTTATCCATTCACGTACTGTAGGACATCTGTTACTTCCAAGTTTGGACAATTATTAATAAAGCTGCTGCAAGTGAAGAAGAAGTCAAGAGCCTCTTGATGAGGGTGAAAAAGCTGGCTTAAAAACTCAACATTCAAAAAACCAAGATCATGGCCTCCAGTCTCATCATTTCATGGCAAATAAAAGGGAAAAAGTGGAAACGGTCACAGATTTTATTTTCTTGGGCTCCAAAATCATTCTAGGTGGTGACTGCGGCCATGAAATGAAAAGACGCTTGCTTCTTGAAAGAGGAGCTATGACCAATTTAGGCAGCATATTAAAAAAAAAACAGAGACATCACTTTGCTGACAAAGGTCTGTATGGTCAAAGTCACAGTTTTTCCAGTGGTCATGTATGGATGTGAGAGTTGGACCATGCAGTGTTGAAGATTTTGGTTATTCTAACGAGTGTGTTTTGGTGTCTCATTTTTGTTTGATTTGCATTTCCCTGATGACATATGATGTGAAGCATCTTTTCTTATGTGTATTTTCCATCTGTGTGTCTTCTTTGGTGAGGTGTCAAGGTATTGAATCTTTTTTAACAGGTTGTTTTCTTGTTAAGTTTTAAAATTTTGATTTATTTAGTTTTCTTTCCTTTAGGCTGTGCTGGATCTTCATTGCTGCTCACGGCTTCCTCTAGTTGTGGTGAGCAGAGGCTGCTACTCAGTTGTGTACACAAGCTTATTGTTGTGGTGACTCCTCTTGTGGCCCGAGGGCTTAGTTGCTCCATGGCATGTGGAATCCTCCCAGACCAGGGAGGCAAATTCCTACATATCCTACCACCAGGGAAGTCCTTGTTTTTAAGTTTTACGAGTTCTTTATATATTTTGGATAACAGTCCTTCATCAGATTGCTAAAGGTCTGAGGCTTATTGTAATTTTCTAGACATTGTCTTTTGCAGGGTAGAGTATTTAATTTTCATGAAGTCTAGGTCATCAATAAAATTAAGACTTCAAGAAAATTATCAAGGGAACATTTCATGCAAAGATGGGGTTGATAAAGGACATATGGTATGGACCTAACAGAAGCAGAAGATATTAAGAAGAATCCATTCTGAAGGAGATCAACCCTGGGATTTCTTTGGAAGGAATGATGCTAAAGCTGAAACTCCAGTACTTTGGCCACCTCATGTGAAGAGTTGACTCATTGATGCTGGGAGGGATTGGGGGCAGGAGGAGAAGGGGACGACAGAGGATGAGATGGCTGGATGGCATCACCGACTCAATGGACATGAGTTTGAGTAAACTCCAGGAGTTGGTGATGGACAGGGAGGCCTGGCATGCTGTGATTTATGGGGTCGCAAAGAGTCGGACACGACTGAGCAACTGAACTGAACTGAACTGAATGGTCCCATCTTCCTGAATAGGTTCAAGGGAAGAGGGGAAAACAGATGGGGCCATGAACACAGCCCCTGAAATATCACTAATGACCACCACCCATGTCTGCCTCTCCTTCATCTTGCCAAAATAAAAATTAAAAATAAGACATTTTAGGCATTTTTCTGAAATCAGTGTGCTCTATGTGCTCTTTATCTAGTTTGACATGACTGTTTTGGTGATCACCCATAGGTATTGCCTTCCAAAGTGCTGGTACAGCTATCAGTCTTACTTGTCTAATTTCAATAATTCACCTTTAGTTTTTGTAGGCAACGTTTGTCCATTTCTTGGCTCTCTTGCTACCCTTCATGCTTCTAAAAGTTTTCCAGCAATAGTTCTGCTATTAGTTCTGTAAGATCTATTAGAATGTCATTTACTTGGTCCTAAATACTTGACAACCTAGACAGCATATTAAAAAGCAGAGACATTACTTTGCCAACAAAGGTCCATCTAGTCAAAGCTATAGTTTTTCCAGTAGTCATGTATGGATGTGAGAGTGGCCTATAAAGAAAGCTGAGCACCGAAAAATTGATGCCTTTGAACTGTGGTGCTGGAGAAGACTCTCGAGAGTCTCTTGGACTGCAAGATCAAACCAGTCAATCTTAAAGGAAGTCAGTCCTGCATATTCATTGGAAGGACTGATGCTGAAGCTGAAACTCCAATACTCTGGCCACCTGATGTGAAGAACTGACTCATTGAAAAAGACCCTGATGTTGGGAAAGACTGAAGGTGGGAGGAGAGAGGAGAAGGGGATGACAGAGGATGAGATAGTTGGATGGCATCACCGACTCAATGGACGTGAATTTGAGTAAGCTCTGGGAGTTGGTGATGGACAGGGAAGTCTGGCATGCTGCAGTCCATGGGGTCGCAAAGAGTCGGACACAACTGAGTGACTGAACTGAAGGGGCAAGAAGTCATATAAAGAGCCTCAGAGCTTAGTACTTAGCTCATTTGAACCAAAGCATTTATCTCCTTAGGGTTCCCACAGAGCATTGACTTAACATCCATCATTGTTACATCTGTGTACAGTTTTTTCCTGCCTGAGACACAGTGAGCTTGAAGGTAAGGACAAAATCTTAGTTTATTCATGTCTGTAGGATTAAATACACAATTCAGAATATTCTATAATATTCTACATGTTCAACACATGTTTATTAAATAATGATTGTAAACCCACAGTTCATGGAAGAGACAAAAACAGCAAGTCTGATGTGTTTCAAATTCAGGGAGGTACAAGGCTTTAGCATGTCACTCAAGATAAATTTTAATCTAGGAACACACCTCTTCCCTGTGCCCTCCTTGTTCTCTTTACTTACTTAAGAACAGAAATCTGGTTTCTAGATTCTGCCACTTGTTTTTCTCTATCATCATGAAAACAAGGGTATTCTCTTTCTTTGAACTGTGTGTGCCCACTTAAAAAAAAATTTTTTTTTTCTTGGAGTATAGTGGGCTTCCCAAGTGACACAGTGGTAAATAATCCACCTGCCAGTCAGTTCAGTTCGGTTCAGTCGCCCAGTCATGTCCAACTCTTTGCGACCCCATGAATCGAGGTTTAAGAAATGTGGGTTCAATCCCTGGGTGGGGAAGATCCCCTAGAGTAGGAAATGGCAACCCGCTCCAGTATTCTTGCCTCGAAAATTCCATGGATAGAAGAGCCTGGCAGGCTACAGTGCATGAGGTTGCAAAGAGTCAGACATGACTGAGTACACACACACAAACACACACACATAATTGCTTTACAATGTTGTATTCATTTCTACTGTAGAGTGAAGTGAATCAGCTATGCATATAGCTATACACATAGCTGAGCCACCAGGGAACCCCATATAAACATATACATATAACCCTTCTTTTGTGGATTTCCTTCCCATTTAGGTCACCAAAGAGCACTGGGTAGGGTTCCCTGAACTATGCAGTAGCTTCTCATTGTGCTCACTTTTACCACTAAATTTAAATACCATAGAAAGGGTCCTGATTGATTTCTGCTCTTCAGTTAATCCTTGTCTGAGGCCCCAGCTTGTAGAGGGAGATCAGACCCCCTCCTGAGGAGGGCACCTGTGTGACAATTCCAGCAGCATGGTTATTCTATGAGGCTTTTGTAATCAGAACCTCTCTCTGAGGATAGTTTACTGACACTGGAAGTTCGTCATGGTTACAGAGCACTTTGATTTCACAAAAATAAGAGGTCTTCTCTGCTAAGGTGGCAAGTGCTGTTTTGTTTAATACAGATTAACTGGGGAAGAACCACAAGTTCAGTGTTAAAGAGCCAAGGTTTCTCTCCCCTCCCTGAGCCAGCCTGCTCAGAAGATAGTGATACGTGTTTATAGTCACTAAATTGAACTGAAGAGAAAGTCAAGCTGGAAGGCATTTGTCTTTGAAAAGAGGCCACCAGAAGCAGGCTCCTGCCCTATCTGCCCGTAGAAGTCCTCATATTCCCCACCCATGGGTCCTCTTGGTAATAAACAAATGCAACTAAGAATTTGTATTTGGCATATTTATAAGAGCCCAATCAATGTTATCTAAAAAGAAAAATAAAAACAAAAAGTTGACCAAATCTGAGTACTGGGCTTTGGCTTCAGTCAATACAATGCAGGCAAGAGCTGGGGTCCGTTTCAGACTAACTTTCTACACCCAAGAAACAACAGCGATTATATCAAGCCTAGAACCTCAGTGGGAGGGTCAGCGTTTAATGGAAAAGTGCTCTCCTCACTGTTCTGCCCCTGAGCCTGGAGATTAGATGTCTGTGTTGCTATTCCATACCTGACAACAGAAAACATATATATATATATAAATGACATCCAGTGTTGACAAGAATGTTGTACAGATAATGCATCAAAATTATGGAGATGCTGTAAATCGGTACAAATCTTTGGGAAAATAATTTGCTCATAGATCTTAAAAGTCATAGAAAGTTTTCTACCCTCTCATTCCTGGAAATTTATCCTAGTGGGGGAAAAAAAGATCTAAAATTAGGATACAGTTTTGCAAAGTGCACTTATTGTAGCATTATTTTACAAACTATTATAGCAACAGGAAATATCCTAACCATGCAAGGATAAGAAAGTGTTAGACCATGGTCCAGCCACACAATGGAAAAGTATTTATCAATTAAAATTATTATAAAGACTGTAGCATGTGGGAAAGCACTTACAAAGTGCCTGTGGGGGACCCGGGCCGTGAATGGAGGTGGAGGTGTGCGGCAGCAGTGCTGGGCGATGCTGGGAGTCCCTGGAGCAGCCAACTTCCAGCTTGGTGCTGACAAAACGGTGCCAGCGATGCCTGGATCTCCTGTGGAAGTGAAGATACAGTCAAGATCCTCACCTCCCACCGTGCCACCCCTTCCACCAATAAATCCCGAAGGACCCAAGCCCGTGTCATTCACTCCTACAGCATTGAGCAATGGCATCAACCATCCTCCTCCTACCCTTAACAGTGCCCCATCACCACCACAAAGATTAAGCAACAGCCCTGCCTCTTCCACATCATCTGCACTAACTAACCAACAGTTGCCAGCCACTTGTGGTGCTCAGCAGCTCAGCAAGTTGAAACGCTTCCTCGCCACTCTGCAGCAGTTTGGTGATGACATCTCACGTGAGATTGGGGAGAAGGTGCGGACTCTTGTTCTAGCACTGGTGAACTCAACAGTAACAATTGAAGAATTCCACTGCAAGCTCCAGGAGGCTACAAACTTTCCTCTTCATCCTTTTGTTATTCCATTCCTCAAGGCCAGCCTGCCTCTGCTGCAGTGAGAACTGCTGCACTGCGCTCTGGCCGCCAAGCAGACCCCAAACCAGTACCTGGCTCAGCACGAACACCGTCTGCTCAACACGAGTATTGTGTCCCCTGCTGACTCTTCTGAGCTGCTCATGGAAGTGCATGGAAATGGAAAGAGGCCCAGTCCAGAGAGGCGGGAAGAGAGCAGTTTTGAAAGAGACACAATTGCACCTGAACCTCCTGCCAAGAGAGTGTGTACCATTAGCCCTGCTCCCCGGCACAGTCCTGCCTTCACTGTACCCCTCATGAATCTTGGGGGCCAGTTCCATCCTACTCCTCTGCCTCTTCAGCACTACACCTTAGAAGATATTGCAACTTCCCAGCAAGATGATAGAACATCGAGAAGTTCATAATCTGTCTCTTATACACATCTAGATGTGTATAAGAGACAGGTGGTCATGTATGGATGTGAGAGTTGGACTGTGAAGAAAGCTGAGCACCGAAGAATTGATGCTTTTGAACTGTGGTGTTGGAGAAGACTCTTGGGAGTCCCTTGGACTGCAAAGAGATCCAACCAGTCCATTCTAAAGGAGATCAGTCCTGGGTGTTCATTGGAAGCACTGATGTTAAAGCTGAAACTCCAGTACTTTGGCCACCTCATGTGAAGAGTTGATTCATTGGAAAAGACCGTGATGCTGGGAAGGATTGAGGGTGGGAGGAGAAGGGGATGACAGAGCATAACATGGCTGGGCATCACCAACTTGATGGCATGAGTTTGGGTAAACTCCAGGAGTTGGTGATGGACAGGGAGGCCTGGAGTGTTACGATTCATGGGGTCGCAAAGAGCTGGACATGACTGAGCGACTGAATTGAACTGAAGTCATCAATGATTTTGTTCATGGAAGGTGCCTTGACATTGCATCAAAAAAGGTATCACCATACCCATGGCCATGTAGGGTTTGTGCTATGTTATCTTCTATGAGTTTTATAATTTTTAATTAATTTTAGTAAAGGGTGTAAGGTTTGTTTTAACGTGTATGTCCAGTTGTTCCAGCACCATTTTTTGAAGAGACCATCTTTGTCCCATTGTATTACCTTTGCTCCTTTGTCAAAGATCAGCTAACTATAGTTCAGTTCAGTTCAGTTCAGTCACTCAGTCATGTCCAGGTCTTTGTGACCCCATGAATCACAGCATTCCAGGCCTCCCTGTCCATCACCAACTCCTGGAGTTCACTCAAACTCATGTCCATCAAATCGGTGATGCCATCCAGCCATCTCATCCTCTGTCATCCCGTTCTCCTCCTGCCCCCAATCCCTCCCAGCATCAGAGTTTTTTCCAATGAGTCAACTCTTCACATGAGGTGGCCAAAGTATTGGAGCTTCAGCTTCACCATCAGTCCTTCCAATGAATACCCAGGACTGATCTCCTTTAGGATGGACTGGTTGAATCTCCTTGCAGTCCAAGCGACTTTCAAGAGTCTTCTCCAGCAGCACGGTTCGAAAGCATAACTATACTTAGGTAGATTTATTTCTGAGCTCTGTATTCTGTTCCATTGATGTATTTGCTTTTTCTTTCACCAATATCACACTACTGTGGTTGCTGTAGCTTTACAGTAAGTATTGAAGTTGGGTAGTGACAGTCTTTGGAGAAGGCAATGGCACCCACTCCAGTGCTCTTGCCTGGAAAATCCCATGGAGGAGGAGCCTGGTGGGCTACAGTCCATAGGATCGCTACGAGTCAGATACAACTGAGCAACTTCACTTTCACTTTTCACTTTCATGCATTAGATGAGGAAATGGCAACCCACTCCAGTGTTCTTGCCTGGAGAATCCCAGGGACGGGGGAGCCTGGTGGGCTGCCATCTATCGGGTCGCACAGAGTCGGACACGACTGAAGCGACTAGCAGCAGCAGCAGCGGCGGTGACAGTCTTCTGAGTTTGTTTTTCTCCTTGAAAATTGTGTTGGCTATCTTAGGTCTTTTGCTTCTATGAATAAACTTTAGAATCAGTTTGCCAAAGTCCATAACATAAGATTTTTGATTGAGATGGCATAGAATTTACAGATCAAGTTGGGAAGAACTGACATCTTGACAATACTGAGTCTGTCTATAAGCATAGAATATCTCTCCATTTATTTCACTTTTCTTTGATTTCATTCATCAAAGTTCTGTAGTTTCCTCATATAGATTTTGCAGACATTTTGTTAGATCTATATGTATTTAATTTTGGGGGGTGCTAATTAAATGGTATTGTGTTCTTAATTTCAAATTCTACTTGTTCATTGCTGGTGTATAAAAAAGTGATAGACTTTAATGTCAAGTTCATAAACTTTGTATCCTGCAACCTTGCTCTAATCACTTAGTTCCTGGAGTTTTTCTGTTGATTGTTTAGATTTTCCTGTAGAGATGATCATGTCGTCTGTGAACAAAGACAGTTTTACTCCTTCCTCCCCAATCTGTATACCTGTTGTTTCTTTTTCTTATTAGTCTTATTGAATAGATAGAATGTTCCGTACCAGAGTCATGAGAGAGGACATCCTTGATTGTATCCGACATCAGTGGGAAAACCCTGAGATTCTCACCCCTAAGTATGATGCTAGCTGTCGGTTTTTTGGTAGACATTCTTGATCAAGTTGAGGCAGTTCCTCTCTATTTCTAGTTTCCTGAGAGTTTTAACCAAGAACTCTGTGCTGTGAGTACGTTGGGATTTTGTCAAATGCATCTATTAATATGATCATGTAATTTGTCTTTTTTAGCCTGTTCATGTGATGGATTTTTGAAAATTGATTCAGCCCTGCACAGCTAAGATAAAGCCTGCTTGGTTGTGGTGTGTCATTCATTTTATATGTTGCTGGATTTGATTTGCTAATATTTTGTTGAAAAATTTTACATGTGTACGAGAAGTATTGGTCTACAGTTTTCTTGTAATGTCCCTGTCTGGTTTTGGTAATAGGGTAATAGCCTCCCAGAATGAGTTAGGAAGTATTGCCTCTGTTTCTATCTTCTGAAAGAGATTACAGAGAGTTGTTACAATTTCCTCCTTAAATGTCTGTCAGAATTTCACCTGGTGAACTGACTGGTGAATTCAGGCCTGGTGCTTTGTTTTAGAAGGTTACTGATTATCGATTCAATTTCTTTAATTAATGTAGGCCTACTCAAATGGTCTATTTCTACTGGTGTGAGTTTTGGCAAATTGTGTCTGTTGCAGGGGAAAGGAAAAAGAAGAATGAGTTTTCCTGAGAACAAAGGAGATAAAAAGAACAGTGAGCAGGCCTGAACATTTACGTTAACTGCTCCTAACTCTGTATGTTTGTAACTAAGTTTGCTTTTCTGCCCCCTAACTTTGCAGGAGCTACACTTTGCACCTTTGCTTACCCTTACAACACCCTCTTAACCTTATGGTTCCTCTTTTTTATAAAACATATCAGAAAGAAGGCCACAGAGCCACTGACCTGCCAGCCTCGATTACTGGGTTACTGATGCCAGCCTGTGACTGTCTTTGAACAAGTTTGTAACACTTTGTTCTTCATCTCTGACCCCTGACTTCCAATTCTCATGCTATACAAGCACTAGTGGTGAAGAACCCACCTGCTGATTCAGGAGATTTAAGGGACACGGATTTGATCCCTGGGTCGGGAAGATCCCCTGGAGAAGGAAAAGGCAACCCTCTCCAGTGTTCTTGCCTGGAGAATTCATGAAGTGAGGAGCCAATCCATGGGGTCAAAAAGAGTCGGACACAACTGAGTGCCTGAATAACAATAACAATGGCTTGAATCTCTGTTGAGATACAGTTTATTGGTGACCAAATGATGGGCCCTTTCAAAATTAGAGAAACTAACAAAGAAGTTTCTAGAGCACAAACCAAAAAGCCACTGACAACTCCGGGGTCCCTAGGAACTGTAGGATTTTGTCACATAAGGATACCAAATTTGGGGCTAACCGCAAAGCCACTAGACCATGCTTTGAAAGGTGCAGATTCTGAACTTTTGGTTTGGATGGGATACTGCCAAAGGGCTTCCCTGGTGGCTCAGATGGTAAAGAATCTGCCTGCAATGCAGGAGACCTGGGTTCAACCCCTGGGTTGGGAAGATGCCCTGGAGAAGGGAATGGCAATCCACTCCAGTATTCTTGCTTGGGGAATTCCATGGACAAAGGAGTTTGGCAGGCTACAGTCCAGAGGTTGCAAAGAATCGGACATGACTGAGTGACTAACACATATACTGTCAAAAGGCTTACAAGACTCTGAAACTGAAACTCATGACTTGCCTGGTCCTAGGCCTGCCTGATCTCCAGAAAGAATTCAAACTATATGTGCCTAAGAGGCAGGGGATGGCCCTGGGCATACTTATACAACTGGTGGGAGACATTCCCTGACCAGTAGCTTATCTTCAGAACAGCTGGACACCACAGCTGCCAGCTGGCCTCCTTGCTTACAAGCAGTGGCCACCATCTGCGATCTACAGAAAGGTTCACTTTGCCCATACTGTTAGGGGAAGCACACTGACTGAAACCGCCCACCCTGGCCAGGCACCACAGTAACCGTTTGCATGAGTTATTTCATGAGAAGTGGTCCTGGTAAGGAACAGAGAACTAATAAGCCTATACCAACCAGCTTGCCTGCCAATGGACCAGACCCAGCGGCCGCAACTGGGACCCTTTTGTCCCTGGTCTCCTCCTGACGTGGACAACTGGACAGAGTGCCCCGACCGGTAAGGAACAAGAGACTTCTCTGACCTCTCTCCCCTTCCCTTTCTCTTTCCTCTCCTTAGCCCTTCCTATCCTTCCCTTTTTTCTAGTCCCCCGGTTCTGAATGCAGGAATCTGGTTGAAGGGCCTCAGCCTGAGCTGAGGATTGGAGACTGATCACCTCCTCTTGGCAGAGAACTCAAATTCTGATAGGAGTTCCAGTCCTCCCTTCTCTGGAGGCCCAGGGTAAAGTCCCATAACGCCTGGGTATCTGATGCAGGTGGCAGGAGACGTCTGGAAGGCCACCCCTTTTGCCCCCGTCTCCCACCTCCTCTCCCTTCTTCTTTCAGCCTGGCTTCCTTTCCTCCCTTTGAAATCTTTGAAGACCTGAGCTGATTCTTGTATTTAAGGGAGTGTCTGGTGAGGACTGCCAGGCTTATGTGTGTGTGTTTTAACTCTGTGTTCTGTGTTGTGATTTTTGATGCCCATTTTGCTTTGTTTGGCCACCATGTGGTTTAGACCTGCCGCCATTTTGTTAGGTGGCACTTTCCCTGTGCCTTGAGACCAGCGCTCTCAGAAACCCTTATCTACACCATCTCTAAGTCCTGAGACTGAGGGAAAAGGGGGAAAAGCCTTTAAAAATTTTATTCATTTCAACTTTGTTTTTTTTATAAACCAGTAAATTTTATATTGTAATATCTAATTCATGACTAAATTTAGAAAATGAAGCTAGATTTTGCACTGTGTCTGTCTAAATATGTCTTGGTATGTCTTTGTCTCTGGGTAATATTGTTGAGGTTAATTTGTAAATGAGCTCTATTTAATTGGCTTAAAGAAAGGTGAGCACTTACAAATCAAATAATTCTGAATTAAACAGTAAATTCCAGGTTCATGTGAACTGTGAAATATTCAGTATTAAATACCTGTATTAATGTTTGTTTATTGACCTATCTAATATAGACGTGTCTTGGAGAAGGAAATGGCAATCCACTCCAGTACTATTGCCTGGAAAATCCCATGGACAGAGGAGCCTTGTAGGCTACAGTCTATGGGGCCGCAAAGAGTCGGACACGACTGAGCGACTTCACTGTCACTGTAGAGAAATTAAGTAGAATATTTTCATTGTACCTAGGTTTAATGTAAATATTATATCTGTTACAAGTTGTCAACAAGGAAATTACCTCAAGTGAAGAAACTTCTAAAAAAATGTAAATGAGTTATGAGCTTTTATATAAACTCTATTAAGAATAATGATTCTTTAGGAATATCTGTCTAAAACAAAGAGAAATTAAGTAGAATATTTTCATTGTACCTAGGTTTAATGTAAATATTATATCTGTTACAAGTTGTCAACAAGGAAATTACCTCAAGTGAAGAAACTTCTAAAAAAATGTAAATGAGTTATGAGCTTTTATATAAACTCTATTAAGAATAATGATTCTTTAGGAATATCTGTCTAAAACAGTCTCTCCAGAATTTCTAAGGGTTGTGTTAAGTGTGCTAAGTGTTGGAAATCTATTGAATAGTTAGGTCATCTTCAAATAAAATAATATTTTGAAACATTTACTACTAAACACTAATTTCCTTTTACAGAGAAACTAAAGAGATTTGGGACTATAAAGCCTGGTGGGCTGCCGTCTATGGGGTCGCACAGAGTTGGACACGACTGAAGCGACGTAGCAGCAACCATGAACTCAGATAGGAATTTACTTGTGGAAGAGCTAGACATTAGAGAGGATCACGCTAGAAACTGGCTCAAGATTTACAAACTGGAGAAGAGCAATTGGGGAATCATTCACTCCCAGGGGAAACTTTAAGGGAATGACTGGGAAAGCTGTGTGCAGAGTGCCTGAAGCATGGAGCCTGTCTCGGCCACAGTTCTAGGCATGGCTGGCTGTGCTGGGCTCTTCAAATGGGGAGCTGTCCTGATTTTCTGAATCTTTACTATCGAGGTGCTTTAATTCTGTGATCACCTAGTGAACACACAGAGTTTAATGAACACAGTGCTCAATAGCTAAATAGATTAATGAGTATCTATACATAGGAGTCTATGTATAAGAAAACCAGAAAAAAATACTAGATTCAGATCATAAGGTAAATTTATACCTACAGTTATTTTTGGCAACCATTATTGGGTTGTTATCGGAATTCATGGACTTCCTTGGTAGCACTAGTGCTTAAAAAAAACTACCTGCCAATGCAGGAGACATCAGAGATGCCGGTTTGATCCCTGGGTTGGGAAGATGCCCTGGAGAAAGGCATGGCAACCCACTCCAGTATTCTTGCCTGGAGAATCCCATGGACAGAGGAGCCTGGGGGGCTACAGTCCATAGGGTCACAAAAGAGTCAGACACGACTAAAGCAACTAACACACATAGCACAAGCATCCACAGAAACAATGTGTTCCTTTGTGTTTTNGTATTCTTGCCTGGAGAATCCCATGGACAGAGGAGCCTGGGGGGCTACAGTCCATAGGGTCACAAAAGAGTCAGACACGACTAAAGCAACTAACACACATAGCACAAGCATCCACAGAAACAATGTGTTCCTTTGTGTTTTCTACTCATAAAGAAATCACTTTTTGGAAGAGATTAGGATATGTGGACAAGGATGAGGCAGAAGGAGTAGGTGAAGGAGAAATACATGGAATAAATTGGGGAAAGTTGTAAGAACTTATGATTAGAGGCATCATTTAATGTAATTAGTATCATGAGTACTGACCAAGAGACAGCAATAAGAAGAACAAGGAAAAGGTGAAGTTTTTCTAGGGAAGATAAACCCGATTACTTATAAGGAGGAAACTCTAAATATAACCAAAGGATATGTCTTCAGACATGATAGATCAGATGGGAAATATATCCCAGAAAGAGATTAAAAATGACTTAGATCATTGAAAGCAAGTAACTGTGGGCTGAAAATCCTAAGTGTATTTTTCAACAAGGGAAAAAAAAACAGGGTGAAGAAGGTGGAAGTTCACATTTTGGAATTAACTGGGTATCAACAAAGATTTCTCATGGGGTAGAAAAGAGAAAGACAGAGGCAGAGAGCAGACAAGTTAGAGAAAAAATAAGCATTGAGAGAGGAGATCTAAGAGCTCCGAGACGGCTGTCATAAAATACACGTTGCATAATACATGATGGATCAGCTCTATTATTTAACTTTCCAAGAGATGTAACAATATAGAGATATGCTAACCATCAGAGTCAGCATTAATTTACAGTGGGAGAAATAATTAGAATCTCACTTTTTCTGAAGAATAGAGTGAAAATGTAAACAATGCTCCCCTCCAGGCAAGTGCTTTATCATGTTGACAGGTGCATTTGAATTTCCATGGGTGGGGGATATAATAGGTTATTTATGTGTCATTTTAATAGAAAGACCCAACCGTCAAGATGGACAGCAGACTTTATCAGTACTGCTGTTTGCAACTAATCCTCCGCTTTAGTACCCCATGAAAATACCTGCAACAAAACCTGTCCGTTTTGCTTTTACACTCCATTATGGAAAAATCGACATGGGTGCTATTCATCACAAATCTGCTGCTTGGCAGGTGACTGAGTCACAGAATCTGAAAAAAATGTGACAGCTTAGCACTCTGTGTGGCAGAGCCCTTTGCTTACGGCTTTCTTCTCCCACATTCTGCCACCCAGAATGGCCCAGGTGACCTAGTATATGTTCTAGAATCTAATAAATGTTGGCTAGAGACCCTGAATCTGATTACTTTAGGGTGAATGTCATCTTAACTAGCTTTAAAGCCAACAACAGACATTAGTTGACTTCCACACTTCACTGATTTAATTTTGATCTGTTTTTTAAAATTCAAGCAAGGGATGATAATTGGAATATTTAGTAAAATATATTGGTTAGTGATTAAAACTTAGTAAACATCAGTTCATTCAAGGAACTCACAAATTGTACAATGAGTCAGTTCTTCACTAATCAGCCAGAGTTATCTAAGTCATGGTCTGACTACCTATTTCCCAAGAAAATGAGTTTTGTTTTTCCTCCAAAATATCTCCACCAACTTTCATATCCAAGGTCATATATTCAGGGGGAGGGGTCAAGAGAGGGGGTATATGTATACAGATAGCTCATTCACATCATTGTACAGCAGAAACTAACCCAACATTGAACTTAACTATACATCAATTAAAAAAAAATCATATGTTCGATGGGAAGAATTATACTACTAATACATTCCAAAGTACATACACATGAATTTAATGCCACGAAGTTTATAACTATCAATTACAAAGTTACATGAGACTAATTATCAAAGTGTTCAAAATTCAACACCTCTTTTATGGAAGCATCTCAAAGGAAGAAAGTTTATTCAATTCTTCTTTGTTTCCCTTCAAATCACAAAATGAAATATTAGCTAATATCTTCTAGATCAGTGAATGTTTAATGGAACAGAAAACTCTGTACATTTACTTTTGCTGTTGGAGACATAAGCAAAAGTTAAACTTTATAGAAAACTGATTTAAAAAACTGTAAATGATTCTTAGACGTCAAGTTTCTAAGTAACCTAAATATAAGTTAACTATACATATTACATGGAGCCCTGTGCTGGGTCCTGAAGACTGGCTCACTCAACACACACTCCAGACCTTCTACAGGTAGAGAAAAATATAAGGCAATGTTTCCTAAGCCCCATTTCAGTCTCAAGTGCCTCTACATTTTCCTCTTTTCTTAAACTAACCAAGGGTTTCTCTTCTCTTCAATCCATAACCCAAACTAATAAGAGATCCAAGGACTGCACCAAGATGTTTTGCCAGGTGAGTGATAAATTGTCATTTCCATTTTGAAGTCATACTTTTACCCTTTTGACTTAGAAGTTGGAATTCTACAAATTATCAGCTCATAACATTTCCCCATTAGCATCTTCTCGTATTGTAATGACTTTCTAAAAACCAAGCTACTACATTTTATCAGCGCCTTTCTTTTAATCATTAGATATCTACACATTTGCCGCCATTGTGTGCAAATCTGATAGTAATCTGATTCTATTTCCTAGAATGCATTGTCTCAAATAAGGTTTATTGAGCACTGGATTATATTCCAGGCACATTACCTGGAAAGTATGTTATGTGAATAAGGACAGAGTTCATGAAAATAAAGCTTCCTTCAAGACATGTGTTGTGTGTTTTATTTCCATGTCTGATTCTAGGGCAAAACAAGGAACCTCACCATGCTTCCCAGGCGGCTCAGTTAAGAATCTGCCTGCCAGTGCAGGAGACACAGTTTCAATCCCTGGGTTGGGAAGATTCCCTGGAGTAGAAAGTGGCAACCGAATATTTCCCAGTGTTCTTTCCTGGAAAATCCCATGGACAGAGGAGCCTGGTGAGCTACACAGCCCATGAAGTCAGGAAGAATCAAACACGACTGAGC
>SJYX01007803.1:48667-60658 GCA_006410675.1 Oreotragus oreotragus | reverse complement strand
GACTCTGTGCAACCCCACAGAAGCAGCCCACCAGGCTCCCCCGTCCCTGAGATTCTCCAGGCAAGAACACTGGAGTGGGTTGCCATTTCCTTTTCCAATGCATGAAAGTGAAAAGTGAAAGTGAAGTCGCTCAGTCGTGTCCGACTCTGTGCGGCCCCATGGACTGCAGCCTACCAGGCTCCTTCACCCATGGGATTCTCCAGGCAAGAACACTGGAGTGGGTTGCCTTTTCCTTCTTCAAAGCATGAAAGTGAAAAGTGAAAGTGAAGTAGCTCAGTCATGTCCGACCCTCAGTGACCCCATGGACTGCAGCCTTCCAGGCTCCTCCGTCCATGGGATTTTCCAGGCAAGAGTACTGGAGTGGGGTGCCATCGTCTTCTCCAACAGTCTATCTATATTACTATATTGAAAGGGTGGTTATTTTTAATAAGCAGCATATACTTGGATACACGTTCTGCGTTTTTTCTGATTTGACAGTTCAGTTCAGTTCAGTCACTCAGTCGTGTCCGACTCTTTGCGATCCCATTAATCACAACACACCAGGCCTCCCTATCCATCACCAACTCCCAGAGTTTACCTAAACTCATGTCCATCGAGTCGGTGATGCCATCCAGCCATCTCATCCTCTGTCATCCCCTTCTCCTGCCCCCAATCCCTCCCAGCATCAGGGTCTTTTCCAATGAGTAAAGTCTTCACATGAGGTGGCCAAAGTATTGGAGTTTCAGCTTCAGCATCAGTCCTTCCAGTGAACACCCAGGACTGATCTCCTTTAGGGTAGACTGTTTAGATCTCTTTGCAGTCCAAGGGATTCTCAAGAGTCTTCTCCAACACCATAGTTCAAAAGCATCAGTTCTTTGGCGCTCAGCTTTCTTCACAGTTCGACTCTCACATCCATACATGACCACTGGAAAAACCATAGCCTTGACTAGACAGACTTTTGTTGGCAAAGTAATGTCCCTGTTTTTGAATATGCTATCTAGGTTGGTCATAACTTTCCTTCCAAGGAGTAAGCATCCTTTAATTTCATGGCTGCAGTCACCATCTGCAGTGATTTTGGAGCTCCCCAAAATAAGTCTGACACTGTTTCCACTGTTTGCCTATCTATTTCCCATGAAGTGAGGGAACCAGATGCCAAGATCTTAGTTTTCTGAATGTTGAGCTTTAAGCCAACTTTTTCGTTCTCTTCTTTCACTTTCATCAAGACTGGCTTTCAATTGGTGTGTTTAGACCATTTAAATATAATTTCGTTACTGATTTTGTTGGAGTTGAGTGCACCATTTTATTATTTTTCTCCTTGTCATAATTTTTTAAAAAACATTTCCTCCTTTTCTATCTTCTTTTGGAGTATTTGAATATTTCCTATATTCCATTTCAATCGACATTTTGGATTTTTTATTGTGTATTATTTTAGTGTTTATTCTAAGGATTATAAATGCATGTTCCTAAATTTTCATTGTCTATTACAGCTGATATTTTACCATCTTAAAATAGAAGGCTTGCAAACATATAGGTCTCTGTGCTATCTACCTTTTATATTAGTATTGCTGTCTGCATATATTGAAATATACAAGACAGTGTTGTTTTTTCTCATTTACATAGTCATACATATTTTATGGAGGGCTTTCCAGGTGGCACAGTTGTCAAGAATCAGCCTATCAATGCAGGAGATACAAGAGACACAGGTAAGATTCCCTGGGTCAAGAAGATCCCCTGCAGGAGGAAATGGCAACCAACTCCAGGATTGTTGCCTAGAAAAATCCTTTGGACAGAGGAGCCTGGCAGGCTACAGGCCATGGGGTCACAAAAAGTCATATATGACTGAGCATACACACACATACAGATATTTTATAGAAGTCTACAGCAGAGGAAAATAGTCTATTATATTTATCAAGATACATAACATTTCTGTTCTTCTACCTTCATTCCTCAGTGTTCTAGTTTTCCTCTGGCATCATTCCACTTCAGCCTGAAGAACTTCTCTCAGCCCATCTTCGGTAGCTCATTGGGTGAATCCTCTGTTTTTCTTTACAAGAGGATATGTTATTTATCTTTCAATCTTAAAGAATATATTCATTGGATACCGAACTCTTACCTGACAGGTTTTTTTTCTTTTTTCAAAGATATTCTTTGACTGCCTCTGCCTTGTTTCTTAGGGGAAGGCAATGGCACCCCACCCCAGTCCTCTTGCCTGGAAAATCCAATGGATGGAGGAGCCTGGTGGGCTGCAGTCCATGGGGTCGCTAACAGTCGGACAGACTGAGCGACTTCGCTTTCACTTTTCTCTCTCATGCATTGGAGAAGGAAACGGCAACCCACCCCAGTGTTCTTGCCTGGAGAGTCCCGGGGACGGGGGAGCCTGGTGGGCAGCCGTCCGTGGGGTCGCGCAGAGCCGGGCACGCCTGAAGCGGCTCAGCAGCGGCAGCAGCCGTGTTTCTCAGTGGCCCCCTGCATGTAACGTCTCACTTCTCTCTGGCTCCTCTGAGGATTGACTTTTTTCCAGCAACTTAACTATGGTTCAGGGTGCACTTCATTTTGAGCTTATCTTGGTTGAATTTGCTGAGCTTCTTGAATCTTAAATGAATATAGTTTATCAGATTAGGGAAGATTTTAGCCATCTCTTTTAATTTTTCCCAGCACCCATCTCTCTTCTCCTGAGACTTTACATACAGCCATTTTGTCAGATAACCTGCACCTGACATGAGGTTTCTGAGAGCCAGCTCCTATACATCAAGAATTCAGATTTCTTCTTCCATTATTTAGTCATATGGCACATTCTCTAGGATAATTCTGTGATTTATCCTTTGCAAGGTTTCATCAAATATCTAACAGCTGCAAAGGTTCGTTGATAAACATTACACATATACTTTTTAATTTTACAAATAAATACACATGATGATAACATACAAGATTCCAATTTCTATAGTGACTTTTATGGAAGGAAGTTGACACACATAATCTTAACCCACATGTGAATTTTAATATTCTCATCTCTAACATCAAATAAACCCTGAGGTTTTGGGGGTTTTGATTTTTTTAAGCTACAGTCTGGTGGTCTGCCTGTGATAAACTTTACATGTGAGGAAAAAATAAAATTTTATTTGCTGCTTGCAGACTAAATAATCCTTTTAAAGAGAAACAAGTTTATTGGTGTTGTAAGCAGCATGATGCCCCTTGGGAAGAGGGATGACCTGTCTAAAAGGACCTCCTGTTTCCCTTCCTCTCTTTCTTCATATTCTTTTAATTAAGACACTTGCTGATTAAAGGTTCATTAGGAAGCACATTTCCTATTCTTGGTAAAATAAAGTTATTTTAAGAAATGTAACAGGCCCAAGATATCATATTAAGTATGAGTGCCTCCTCGCTCATATTTCATCTTTCATATGAAAACTTCTGTATCTTCAAATTGTTCCCTTACTATTAATATGACCCAAGAGTACAGTAACTCCTGTTTTCTGGTGTTTCGTATTGTAGGAATGCCTTAATACTTGGATGACAGTTCTGTATCACTGAGCTTGTCATGGGATAATTCTGTTCCCAGAAAGACAAGAAGTGAATTTCTCCCTGAATTCAGATTATTCATCCTGTCAGTCACTATAGCTTTGTAAACCACCTGGGTTTTGGGAGAGGGGGTGCTGGAATGTGTCTCTCAAGCCAGAAAATGAACCCAATAAAGATACTAGTTTGCCACCACCAAGGATCCCTGGGAGATCGTTTCCAATCTTATTGGTTGTAAAGAGTTTCCTTTGTTCAGCAGCAAACTGGGAATTAAAAAGCAAGGAAGTAGGAAGTTCCTAAAAATTTATAAGGGCTCTTTAGAGTAAAGGTGTGGTAGCTGTGTCTGCAAAGTGATATTTAATAGGGCAGGGTCTTCCCACTGAGTAAATTAGCAGGATCATAAACTGGGCTGTAAGCTTGAAAATTTTTCCATGTTCATTTGTTTCCCTGCTAGCTAAGTATTTAACAAATTCTTCTGTAAGTTGAGCATTACTACGTAGAAATATCCAAGGAAAGGAAAGTTTATCCACACTTCTACTGGAGTTTGAAAGTAGGGGAAGGTATTTGCATTTCAATTGGGTCCCAGCAGTAACTCAGGTGAGACCCTTAAAAGGAGGTGACATCAGGGAGGCACAGCTGGAATCATATGATTCATCCGGTATCCACACATGGAGATTACCTTTTCANTGTCCGACCCTCAGTGACCCCATGGACTGCAGCCTTCCAGGCTCCTCCGTCCATGGGATTTTCCAGGCAAGAGTACTGGAGTGGGGTGCCATCGTCTTCTCCAACAGTCTATCTATATTACTATATTGAAAGGGTGGTTATTTTTAATAAGCAGCATATACTTGGATACACGTTCTGCATTTTTTCTGATTTGACAATTCAGTTCAGTTCAGTCACTCAGTCATGTCTGACTCTTTGCGATCCCATTAATCGCAACACACCAGGCCTCCCTATCCATCACCAACTCCCAGAGTTTACCTAAACTCATGTCCATCGAGTCGGTGATGCCATCCAGCCATCTCATCCTCTGTCATCCCCTTCTCCTGCCCCCAATCCCTCCCAGCATCAGGGTCTTTTCCAATGAGTAAAGTCTTCACATGAGGTGGCCAAAGTATTGGAGTTTCAGCTTCAGCATCAGTCCTTCCAGTGAACACCCAGGACTGATCTCCTTTAGGGTAGACTGTTTAGATCTCTTTGCAGTCCAAGGGATTCTCAAGAGTCTTCTCCAACACCATAGTTCAAAAGCATCAGTTCTTTGGCGCTCAGCTTTCTTCACAGTTCGACTCTCACATCCATACATGACCACTGGAAAAACCATAGCCTTGACTAGACAGACTTTTGTTGGCAAAGTAATGTCCCTGTTTTTGAATATGCTATCTAGGTTGGTCATAACTTTCCTTCCAAGGAGTAAGCATCCTTTAATTTCATGGCTGCAGTCACCATCTGCAGTGATTTTGGAGCTCCCCAAAATAAGTCTGACACTGTTTCCACTGTTTGCCTATCTATTTCCCATGAAGTGAGGGAACCAGATGCCAAGATCTTAGTTTTCTGAATGTTGAGCTTTAAGCCAACTTTTTCGTTCTCTTCTTTCACTTTCATCAAGACTGGCTTTCAATTGGTGTGTTTAGACCATTTAAATATAATTTTGTTACTGATTTTGTTGGAGTTGAGTGCACCATTTTATTATTTTTCTCCTTGTCATAATTTTTTAAAAAACATTTCCTCCTTTTCTATCTTCTTTTGGAGTATTTGAATATTTCCTATATTCCATTTCAATCGACATTTTGGATTTTTTATTGTGTATTATTTTAGTGTTTATTCTAAGGATTATAAATGCACGTTCCTAAATTTTCATTGTCTATTACAGCTAATATTTTACCATCTTAAAATAGAAGGCTTGCAAACATATAGGTCTCTGTGCTATCTACCTTTTATATTAGTATTGCTGTCTGCATATATTGAAATATACAAGACAGTGTTGTTTTTTCTCATTTACATAGTCATACATATTTTATGGAGGGCTTTCCAGGTGGCACAGTTGTCAAGAATCAGCCTATCAATGCAGGAGATACAAGAGACACAGGTAAGATTCCCTGGGTCAAGAAGATCCCCTGCAGGAGGAAATGGCAACCAACTCCAGGATTGTTGCCTAGAAAAATCCTTTGGACAGAGGAGCCTGGCAGGCTACAGGCCATGGGGTCACAAAAAGTCAGATATGACTGAGCATACACACACATACAGATATTTTATAGAAGTCTACAGCAGAGAAAAATAGTCTATTATATTTATCAAGATATATAACATTTCTGTTCTTCTACCATCATTCCTCAGGGTTCTAGTTTTCCTCTGGCATCATTCCACTTCAGCCTGAAGAACTTCTCTCAGCCCATCTTCGGTAGCTCATTGGGTGAATCCTCTGTTTTTCTTTACAAAAGGATATGTTATTTATCTTTCAATCTTAAAGAATATATTCATTGGATACCGAACTCTTACCTGACAGGTTTTTTTTCTTTTTTCAAAGATATTCTTTGACTGCCTCTGCCTTGTTTCTTAGGGGAAGGCAATGGCACCCCACCCCAGTCCTCTTGCCTGGAAAATCCAATGGATGGAGGAGCCTGGTGGGCTGCAGTCCATGGGGTCGCTAACAGTCGGACAGACTGAGCGACTTCGCTTTCACTTTTCTCTCTCATGCATTGGAGAAGGAAACGGCAACCCACCCCAGTGTTCTTGCCTGGAGAGTCCCGGGGACGGGGGAGCCTGGTGGGCAGCCGTCCGTGGGGTCGCGCAGAGCCGGGCACGCCTGAAGCGGCTCAGCAGCGGCAGCAGCCGTGTTTCTCAGTGGCCCCCTGCATGTAACGTCTCACTTCTCTCTGGCTCCTCTGAGGATTGACTTTTTTCCAGCAACTTAACTATGGTTCAGGGTGCACTTCATTTTGAGCTTATCTTGGTTGAATTTGCTGAGCTTCTTGAATCTTAAATGAATATAGTTTATCAGATTAGGGAAGATTTTAGCCATCTCTTTTAATTTTTCCCAGCACCCATCTCTCTTCTCCTGAGACTTTACATACAGCCATTTTGTCAGATAACCTGCACCTGACATGAGGTTTCTGAGAGCCAGCTCCTATACATCAAGAATTCAGATTTCTTCTTCCATTATTTAGTCATATGGCACATTCTCTAGGATAATTCTGTGATTTATCCTTTGCAAGGTTTCATCAAATATCTAACAGCTGCAAAGGTTCGTTGATAAACATTACACATATACTTTTTAATTTTACAAATAAATACACATGATGATAACATACAAGATTCCAATTTCTATAGTGACTTTTATGGAAGGAAGTTGACACACATAATCTTAACCCACATGTGAATTTTAATATTCTCATCTCTAACATCAAATAAACCCTGAGGTTTTGGGGGTTTTGATTTTTTTAAGCTACAGTCTGGTGGTCTGCCTGTGATAAACTTTACATGTGAGGAAAAAATAAAATTTTATTTGCTGCTTGCAGACTAAATAATCCTTTTAAAGAGAAACAAGTTTATTGGTGTTGTAAGCAGCATGATGCCCCTTGGGAAGAGGGATGACCTGTCTAAAAGGACCTCCTGTTTCCCTTCCTCTCTTTCTTCATATTCTTTTAATTAAGACACTTGCTGATTAAAGGTTCATTAGGAAGCACATTTCCTATTCTTGGTAAAATAAAGTTATTTTAAGAAATGTAACAGGCCCAAGATATCATATTAAGTATGAGTGCCTCCTCGCTCATATTTCATCTTTCATATGAAAACTTCTGTATCTTCAAATTGTTCCCTTACTATTAATATGACCCAAGAGTACAGTAACTCCTGTTTTCTGGTGTTTCGTATTGTAGGAATGCCTTAATACTTGGATGACAGTTCTGTATCACTGAGCTTGTCATGGGATAATTCTGTTCCCAGAAAGACAAGAAGTGAATTTCTCCCTGAATTCAGATTATTCATCCTGTCAGTCACTATAGCTTTGTAAACCACCTGGGTTTTGGGAGAGGGGGTGCTGGAATGTGTCTCTCAAGCCAGAAAATGAACCCAATAAAGATACTAGTTTGCCACCACCAAGGATCCCTGGGAGATCGTTTCCAATCTTATTGGTTGTAAAGAGTTTCCTTTGTTCAGCAGCAAACTGGGAATTAAAAAGCAAGGAAGTAGGAAGTTCCTAAAAATTTATAAGGGCTCTTTAGAGTAAAGGTGTGGTAGCTGTGTCTGCAAAGTGATATTTAATAGGGCAGGGTCTTCCCACTGAGTAAATTAGCAGGATCATAAACTGGGCTGTAAGCTTGAAAATTTTTCCATGTTCATTTGTTTCCCTGCTAGCTAAGTATTTAACAAATTCTTCTGTAAGTTGAGCATTACTACGTAGAAATATCCAAGGAAAGGAAAGTTTATCCACACTTCTACTGGAGTTTGAAAGTAGGGGAAGGTATTTGCATTTCAATTGGGTCCCAGCAGTAACTCAGGTGAGACCCTTAAAAGGAGGTGACATCAGGGAGGCACAGCTGGAATCATATGATTCATCCGGTATCCACACATGGAGATTACCTTTTCAGTGTTGAAGCTTTAGAGGGCTTTTTCCTGTGATTTTCAAAAAGGAAACAAGTTCTCTCACAGCTTTGCTATCTGATGTGGTCCCCCGATGCTTTATTATCATATTAATAACTGCCCCAAACTGTTCCCTACTTTTTTTTAAAGGATGTCTACAGTTTTTGCCTATTCTAATAAAACTATGTGTTCTTTGAAGTTAGGGGCGTAACTTCAAGTTGGCTATTTTCTCACAAAGATTATAACTTACTGTGGTGAGTGATGTACATATTCAACATTTGCAAAAGGTAGATGGTAGCCTAGACGTCAAAATCATCCTGGGGCTTCCCTGGTGGCTCAGTGGTAAAGAATTCAGCTGCCAGTGCAGGAGACGTGGGTTCGATCCCTGGTCTGGGAAGATTCCGCATGCCACAGAGCAACTAAGCGCATGACCCACAGCTACTGAGCCTGTGCTCTGGAGCCCGGAAGCCTCGGCTACGGAAGCCCACACACCCTTGAGCCCATTCTCCACTGCAAAAGAGGCCCGTTCACCACAGCTAGAGAAACAAGGACCCAGCACAGCCACGTGTAAATAAATAAACAAATAGGATTTTAAAAATAAAACAAATTATCCTTAACGTCTAACTTAAAAAATTAATACTTTTAATTGTATCGTGTGCAACAAACTAGCAACCTTTGTCCCCAGTCCTTTTGTGAAAAAAATAATTTATATATTATTATTATCGAATTCAAATAACTGTGAAGAGAAGAGAGAGAACACAGGTGCTAAAACCAAAAGATCCAAGTTTCATCCCAGGGTTTGCCTTTTCCTGCGGGAGACCTGGTTTCAGTCCCTGGGTTGGGAAGATCCCCTGGAGAAGGGAAAGGCTCCCCACTCCAGTATTCTGGCCTGGAGAATTCCATGGACTGTAGAGTCCATGGGGTCGCAAAGAGTCCGACACGATTGAGCAACTTTCACTCATCGAATATGAAAATAAAAGTTACAGCAATTCATTAAAATTGTATGTGAAGGCACTTATTATTAAGTTCTTTTCAGTGGCAGGGGAAGCAGTAGTAGAGGGCTGGCAGCACTGTGTTAGTACTGTCTCTTATACACATCTAGATGTGTATAAGAGACAGCTACAGGCCATGGGGTCACAAAAAGTCAGATATGACTGAGCATACACACACATACAGATATTTTATAGAAGTCTACAGCAGAGAAAAATAGTCTATTATATTTATCAAGATATATAACATTTCTGTTCTTCTACCATCATTCCTCAGGGTTCTAGTTTTCCTCTGGCATCATTCCACTTCAGCCTGAAGAACTTCTCTCAGACCATCTTCGGTAGCTCATTGGGTGAATCCTCTGTTTTTCTTTACAAGAGGATATGTTATTTATCTTTCAATCTTAAAGAATATATTCATTGNCCCCCCAGGGATCGAACCCGAGTCTCCTGTATTGGCAGCAGATACTTTACCGCTGAGTCACCTGGGAAGCTCTTAGCTGGAGAAGACAGTCTTTAATTGGAGGATATAAAAGCATTTCGGGTTAAAAACTAAACCTTATAAAAGGAAGAAATACAATACGCCCCTAGTTGTATCTTATAATATAAATGGTGATATTCACAGTCACATTCATTTATATCAAATGACTTAAAGAAGATATCAAGAGAGTCCACAATCACAAATTATAAAAATCAAGTAATTTCCCTTCTTCCTTTAAGAGAATATTGCCATTCAATAAAAGAAAATACATGCAATTTAGTGATAAATTGGCAAGAAAGCCTAGACACAGACACAAGGTCTAAGCGAAGTCGGAAAATGTTCTTTCTCCTTTTTGTACCACTTCTCCTCAACCTACTATGTCAGGACTTCAGCGTCTTGCTCAAAATTCAGTAAGATACAGACTTACAACATTGTCATCCACGCTTGCAGTGAAGCGTCCTTAAATTCAAACTGAATCTTGCTAATTTCCTTCAAGTATGGTTTTTCTACATACAAAAGCTCACATGTGCTTTTCAACACCATAGCTTCCAAACATCCAAGCAATGGAAATCCTCGGTGTTCTCTTACTTAACCTAAACATTGCTTCAAACACTGCCGTTTATAAAGCAGCAATGAAAATAACAAGTCTATAAACCTGTGTTTAACAGCAGGGGTTTGGGGCTCCCAGGTCTTCAGTCCGGTACCTTATGCAGTGATTTATACTGAGTGGAATTAAGGAGACAGTATAAAGGGGGAGAGAAGGAGGGAACACTCACTCAAAGGGGCCGAGTGTGTGTGTGTGTTTGTGTGTGTGTGAGAGAGAGAGAGAGCAGTGAGAGAGATGTGTTGTCATGGTAAAGAAACAGCAGGAGAGATGAGATTCAGGGGAGAAACTCAAAGACATTTGGCCNTCACTCAAAGGGGCCGAGTGTGTGTGTGTGTTTGTGTGTGTGTGAGAGAGAGAGAGAGCAGTGAGAGAGATGTGTTGTCATGGTAAAGAAACAGCAGGAGAGATGAGATTCAGGGGAGAAACTCAAAGACATTTGGCCAGGAAATCACTGGTTGTGGGAAAACAATCAAATAAATAACCATGTGATGTCTGTAAATACTCTAAAAACCTTGAACAATATGGGGTGAGGGAAATCACTTAAGGGATGACAGTTGTGATACTTCATATGCATTTATACCCTGAATATTCATTGGAAGGACTGATGTTGAAGCTGAAGCTCCAGTACTCTGGCTACCTGATGCAAACAGTCAACTCATTGCAAAAGACCCTGATGCTGGGAAAGGTTGAAGGCAGGAGAAGGAGGGGATGACAGAGGATGAGATGGTTCGATGGCATCACTGACTCAATGGACATGAGTTTGAGCAAACTCTGGGAGATGGTGAGGGGCAGAGAAGCCTGGCGTGCTGCAGTCCATGGGGTCGCAAAGAGCTGGACACGACTGAGTGACTGAACAACATATAAAAGGGGGGAATTAGTGGTGTCTCCTGCTCACAAGTGGGCTAAGGTGCACATATTAAATCTACAACCAATTTTTTTAATCTTTTGGCCACAAGGTGTGGCACGCAGAATCTTGGTTCTCTGACCAGGGACCAAACCCTGCCCCCTGCAGCAGAAGCATGAAGTCTTCCAACATCAGGGAAGTCCTTCAGCAAGCAATGTTGACTTGGATTACAAGTTTTTGGTGATATCTGAGGGTGAGAGACTAAAACAGGTTATTGACAAAGAAATAAAAATACCACTGTGTTAAAGGATCTTCTTCTATATTTAAAGGTAAAGGGGCTGAAAACATGCACTGGGTACTTTCATGCATTTTCATGGCTATTTCTTCCTTGGGCCTTGAAACACACCCACTATGTTTTAATGCTGCACACTTTTCTTCACCAACCCAAGAGAATCTTGAAAGAGAGGCCAAGAGAGAAAGGCTCTACTGTCTACTACTCAGATTCTCAAGTCTGTTTTGTGAGATGTGTTACCTTCTAATGTCTTACTTGTTGGGATGATGTACTTGTCCAGACAGTGGATCTGTTTGAATGACAACAGTGAAACCCAGTAACTGCTTGGATTAATTTTCTTACTTCACATAGAATTGGTAACTGGTCTATACTGAAAGAGGAACTCCCCAGGTCAGTAGGTGCCCAATATGCTACTGGAGATCAGTGGAGAAATAACTCCAGAAAGAATGAAGGGATGGAACCAAAGCAAAAACAATACCCAGCTGTGGATGTGACTGGTGATAGAAGCAAGGTCCAATGCTGTAAAGAGCAATATTGCATAGGAACCTGGAATGTCAGGTCCATGAATCAAGGCAAATTGGAAGTGGTCAAACAAGAGATGGCAAGGGTGAACATTGACATTCTAGGAATCAGCGAACTAAAATGGACTGGAATGGGTGAATTTAACTCAGATGACCATTATATCTACTACTGTGGGCAGGA
>SJYX01007803.1:0-42778 GCA_006410675.1 Oreotragus oreotragus | reverse complement strand
ATAAAATAACCTTCTGTTTTCCTCTGAAGTCTCTTGTTCAACTCAAATCGTTTTGATCCTCAATGTTGGATGGCTTCCAAATTCCTAAACTTCCGTATTGTGAAACCGAATGATGAAATAAAATGAACTCTACCTACCTCAGACACTTTGAAATTACGCTAGAGAGAAAGTATACTTCACTTAATTTTTTGGATCTTTTCAGCCACTTTGGCCTTTTAAAAAGCACACTGTTAGTCAAGGATTTAAAGAAGAAACCAAAATGTATATATGTAAGGTAAAAATGAATATATGGTAAATTCAAGGACAGTGGTCTCAAAATGTCTGCTGTAATGTTAAACTAATTATTAAATTAACAGAATTCAAGACATATGGAGCATATTATTAGTAAACCCATGTGGAATTATTTTTAAAAGCAAATGTTCAGGTTTCTATCAAGTAGAGAACAGAATGGGGTCATTTTATATTTATTATATGGGGAAACTAAATATGTTTAATAATTCAGTGGTTTATGCACACTTTCTTTTATGTATTGAACAAATAGACAATAAAAATGTACTATATTCTGCAGAACCTGTCTCTTATACACATCTAGATGTGTATAAGAGACAGGTTTTTCCTGTGGTCATGTGTGGATGTGAGTTGGACCGTGAAGAAAGCTGAGCGCCAAAGAATTGATGCTTTTGAACTGTGGTGTTGGAGAAGACTCCTGAGAGTCCCTTGGACTGCAAGGAGATCCAACCAGTCCATTCTAAAGGAGATCAGCCCTGGGTGTTCTTTGGAAGGAATGATGCTAAAGCCGAAACTCCAGTACTTTGGCCACCTCATGTGAAGAGTTGACTCATTGGAAAAGACTTTGATGCTGGGAGGGATTGGGGGCAGGAAGAGAAGGGGATGACAGAGGATGAGATGGCTGGATGGCATCACGGACTCGATGGACGTGAGTCTGAGTGAACTCTGGGAGTTGGTGATGGACAGGGAGGCCTGGCGTGCTGTGATTCATGGGGTCACAAAGAGTTGGACATGACTGAGAGACTGAATTGAACTGACTGAAATGATCCCTGGGTTGGGACGATGCCCTGGAGAAGAGAAAGGCTACCCACTCCAGTATTCTGGCCTAGAGAATTCCATGGACTGTACAATCCATGGGGTCACAAAGAGTCAGACATGACTGAGCAACTTCCACTGTTAGGTGAATTGTGTTAAACTTTTCTCTAATACTGATTCATGCAGAGAAAGAGTGATTTACTTTTTCTGTGAATTCAATACATAAAATAGACACGAATCTATTTGGTGTAGAGATCCCATATCCCTGCAGGGCTTCCCCAGTAGCTCAGGAGTAAAAAATTTGCCTGCAATGCAGGAGACTCAAGAGACACAGCTTCTATCCCTGGGTCAGGAAGATCCCTTGGAGGAGGAAATGGCAGCCCACTCCAGTATTCTTGCCTGGAAAATCCCATAGCGTCGCAAAGAGTCAGACACAACTGAGCACGCATTCACACATCCTTACACCGAAACAAAACAACAAACTTGAGAGACGGTGGTGTTTCCTGAACAACTGAACGTCATATTTCATTTGTAGAGCTGACATGGGATATGAATTTTTCCTGGTGAAGAGTAGGCAAATGAATTACACTGTAAGCTAAGTCAGGGTGCATGATATAGTATATGCAGCATGTCCTGCCAACAAGAACCAAAAATAATTAGCACTGAAAATGGGACAGAAACTCTGAAGGTTCACTCCTATTTATGCCAGCCCCTAGGTGACAGACTTTCCTTCAGCGAATTCTCAGCAGATTTCTTGATAGACACAAAGGATCTAGGAGAAACCGAGAAAAAAAAGAAGACAAAAAGAGATGCAGTACTTATTCCTGAACATGGGAAACCATCTTGAAGATGATCAACTACATTAGTTTATGACAATGAAGCTTTCATGAGTTGTGGCAAATTTTTCAGGAAAGTGCAATGTTCCTTCACAACCTTCTTGGATTCGGGGGAAATCGTTTATCTGTTTAAGGATTGCAGAAAATAACAACTCCTTTCCAGGTGTGGCGATGAAGAAGATGATATTCAACTACTCACTGTGTCAGTCTCCACCACCATTTACACATAGTGAATATGTCTGTTACAAGACAAATTGTTCTACATTTCTCTAGGAAAAGTAAAAAAAACCTAACAAAATTTTGATATTTGGAATGACCCTGAAGCTATAGCAAATAAAATGATTCTCAGAAAAGCACTGTTATCATAACAGAACCAATTATTTTTCAGCCCTGATGATCTATAATGTCAGTTCTTACGTGGTGGCATGGTATGCAACAATAGACTCATCAGCATTGTATGAGGGTCAAGAGAAGACAAAAATTAATACTATTAATAATATTGTTTGCCATTTATAATTGAACCTTGGGGTCAAAATCTTCCAGGCTATGTTGCTCTAAAATGCCTTAAAGAAAATCTTAGGGGGAAAGAAAGAAAGAATGCTTGGATTTTCACATTATAAAAGAGAATATAAATTATGTGTACATATGGAGTTACTTCTAAATTCTGAGAATCCAAATATTCTATGCAATAGCTTGATTTCTTAAAAGAGATGAGGAAGCAGCAGTAATATTTTGTCACCATGGAATCTACCTGAAAACTCATAGGAATTTATAGGAGAGTGATTCCTGCTTACCAAGCCTTGGCATCCAGCCAAACAAGAGAAGGACCAAAGGTGGCAAAAACCTAGAGCTAGAAATGCTAAGTGTATATCTGAGGAAAAGCAAATATCCAGGTACCAAGAGGGTTATATAAGGTTGAACTCTAGAATTAACCCAGATCTCCCCTGTACACCTTAAGTACCTGGAAGTTTGTTCCTTAAACTGGAATCCAAAATATATATTTATATATACATACATATATTCCCAGCAATCTCAAGTTCTATGAGCTCTATTTTTAAATCAATGTTTCCATTTCCATGATAGTGTTTGAGATGATGAAAATATTCTGAAATTAGGTTTCTCTGTAAACATGAGAGAGAACACTGATCTGGGCAATTTAAATGAGCGGACATGAAGGTATGTAAATTGCCTCTTAATAAAGATTTTAAAGTGTATTTTACCCACTTTAAAGAGCAAACATATTTTAAAACAATGAAATAAGATTTTCATCACTTAACTCTGTGTTTTTCATATTATAGTCTGGTCTGCCGACCACTGTGAAGTTCTGAACTATATTTTAAGGGATGCGGAAGAATTCCTGTAAAAGGCATTTTGGCTTATTCCTAGGGCAATATGGCATAAGACGGAAATTAAAAGATGAGAAGGACAGATTTTTTAAAGGGTCTACACATTGAAAGAAATTATCAACAGGTACAATTTGGGTTGTATATTAAAAAATTTCTTTGGTAATACACGATACAAAGAAATGGTACCATGTGAAGCAATGTACATGGGGCATGTCTCAGGGCCACTGTTATTGATGAGATTGCGACTATTTTCCCAAGCTTGTCCAGAGTTTGGAACCAATTCCCTCTTCATAAAGAATAGTTTCCTTTCTTAGATTCTCTTGCCTTTCTTTCCCTTCAGACTTTACAATACCTAAAACTGTAAAAATTCCATATTTTTTTAAAATCTGAAGATTTATTTAAAATTGCATCTCTTGTTTAAAAAAAAAAATATCTAATTTCATCCTAAAGAAAAAAAAAGCTTATTGTACACAATTTTATATGTGACTAGAGATAATTAGAAGAGGCCTGAAAAGGAATATCAGCAAATATGAAGGAAAAAAAAGAAAAAAAAAAGGTTTGAAGGCAATCTAAAAAGAGCCAACCTTCAGAAAAGACAGACTTTATTTGGTAAATCATGAAATATTTGCCCCAAAAAACCCCACCCAGAAATATACTTTTCATAGCAAGAAATTAAAAATAAGCAGCTTTCTAAAGCAAAGGGCTGAGTAATAGATCAACCTGGAGACGGGCTGCAGAGTGACAATGAGAGCCTTTCTGCGGGCTTGCCTGAGAAGAGGCCAGGGGACCAGCTGGAAAGCAGGAGCCACATGTTGAGGGCGTGTGCGTCACTTGGAGCCCGCATTGCGACGCTGATGCTGCCAAACACACAGCCGGAACAGTCACAGCAGCTTAACTGTGTTTTAGAACCTAATCAAGGCACAGCACAACCGCGGCTGCTGGCAGTGACGATGGCAACCAAACTGCATTCCTAATTGGAAAGGAGGCAACGTGGACCCCGAGAAACCACCCACCGAGTCGCATCAGGATAAANTGCCAAACACACAGCCGGAACAGTCACAGCAGCTTAACTGTGTTTTAGAACCTAATCAAGGCACAGCACAGAGCGGCTGCTGGCAGTGACGATGGCAACCAAACTGCACTCCTAATTGGAAAGGAGGCAACGTGGACCCGGAGAAACCACCCACCGAGTCGCATCAGGATAAACCAAAGTGTCACCGGGCTCTGCCACCAAAGGAAGCACCGTGCGTGTTTCATCAAGCCTGGAAAGATATCCCTCAGGATGGACCAAGAGACACGCTGTAAACATGGACCTACTGTTCTAACAGCACTGATGCTGAACCGCGGCTGCTGGCAGTGACGATGGCAACCAAACTGCATTCCTAATTGGAAAGGAGGCAACGTGGACCCCGAGAAACCACCCACCGAGTCGCATCAGGATAAACCAAAGTGTCACCGGGTTCTGCCACCAAAGGAAGCACCGTGCGTGTTTCATCAAGCCTGGAATGATATCCCTCAGGATGGACCAAGAGACACGCTGTAAACATGGACCTACTGTTCTAACAGCACTGATGCTGTCTGGCATTTTCTTTCCTCTCTGTCTGAAGATAGATCATGAGGCCACGATGAAGCAGACAGACCGTCATGGCTGAAACCCCTGTTTCTGAGCATAACCTGAATTGCTGGTTTTGTTCCTTGCATATTCTTTCTGCAGAATGGATGTTCCTGAATGGTACAAGATGGTGGCTTGTAAAGGATTTTAAATTATGCTTCTTCCTTTCAAAGAGAATCTTTATAGGTCTTTTTTTTTTTTTTTTTTTTTTGCTTAGTTGTGAAAATAATCATGAAAACTAATAGGAAATTTATAAAACCACAAAGATCAACGAAAGATATCACCCTTGGATAATTTTATGTATGCCTTTGTAACCTGTGACTTTAGTCTTTCACAGGTTA
The DNA here is from genome assembly GCA_006410675.1 of Oreotragus oreotragus. Lineage (NCBI taxonomy): Eukaryota > Metazoa > Chordata > Mammalia > Artiodactyla > Bovidae > Oreotragus > Oreotragus oreotragus. Next base: position 37,599 of record SJYX01007803.1, on the reverse strand, counting down.
TGTTTCTACCAGTTCATACTGAATTACTGGGAATGGTGGTTTTGGAATGGACATAGGAAGAGAGACACTAAAACAATGAGTCTATTTCTTGCCTGTTTTTCCAGTCTTGCCTGCTGCTGCTGCTGCTGCTAAGTCACATCAGTCGTGTCCGACTCTGTGTGATCCCATGGACTGCAGCCCACCAGGCTCCTCCGTCCATTGGATTTTCCAGGCAAGAGTACTGGGGTGGGGTGCCATTGCCTTCCCCGCCAGTCTTGCCTATATCTGGTAAAGTCTTTTCTGTGCTCCAAAATATCATAACTTTTTATCCCCTGCTTGCATCATCCAAACTTTTGGTGATCAATTTGTCCTTGGACTACTCTCTATCTTAATCACTATCTCAAGCATCTTCTACAGTATGAGGTCTTCAATGCCCTTTTCAAATGGGTCAATAATATCTTTGTTCAGGGTACCACAACACTATCCAGAAAACAGCTCTATTATTCCACTCTCTTACTGTATCATTATTATATTTTCACTTTATTTATCTTCCTTACTGGACCGCAAGGAACGAGATACCGTTTTATCTTACTTTCACTTGCTCCTGAGAAAAGTGCGTACTTCCTAAAAAGATAATCAATAAAAAAGTGGTGAACCAGTGAATGGATGGATAAAATCACTTCATCTCTCTGAGTCTCAGTTTTCTCACCTGTAAAATAAGAGCAATGACAACCCCTATGTTTGCTTTGAGAATTAAACGAACCAGCTTGTAAATTGCTTGACATTAGGGACTGACTCACAGGAATAGCTATGTGTTTGCTCCTTTCATTCTTAAGAAAATATTACTTAGATTCTAAGAATTATTTTTTAAATTATCTGTGATCTACCGAAATGCAAGTGTTCACAGTCAAACAAATGATTTGTCTGAACAAGCAGCGATGCTGTGGTGACATTTTTGCAATACTAATTTATCTGAGCCTTGTGACTGTTAAAATCCAGGGAACACCGTATAGAAACAAAATATCTGACAGGAACAAGTAGGAATAGCAAAGACTATTTTGCTATTTTATAGCAATACTATTTGTATTTTGATGGAGTTGCATTTTATTAACAGTTTCACTAAAGCCTGTACTAATACAAGTAATACTGGAAAACTTGTTTCTTAAAAAACCCTAAAATGTGAAAAAGTATTTGATTTTCATTTTCCTGGTAAAGAACATTATACTTCTGAAGATAAAAGAAAACGACATTGTTTAACATTTTACATGAAATTTAATTTCCTACCACATAATTGTTAAAAGATAAGTAGCTCCTGCATTATTAATAAGAATAAATACTAATATGGCAATTAAATAATGATCACTAATGACTTCCTCATTAATATGTTAGTGGTTGGCTGCTTTATCATGAAGAGAAATTAGAGTAAGATAGTTGGAAAATTCAGTAAGTTAGAAAACAGAAAGCTGTGTATTGTGTCTTAGTTTAATGACAAATATATCGGATTCATAGGGATTGGGAAAGAAGAAATTTGCATACGGAGTACAGAAGTAGTTCAAAGCTAATAGGTGCTTTAACTCTCTCATGTCCCTTTGAGTTGAAGCTTGTTTACTCTTAGAAAAACTTGATTTCCTGTGTCTGAGGAAAATAAGCTTATAAAAAAGATGAAAAGGCTGCTATATAGCACTCTAGTAAAGGGAGGCTAACAAATTAAGTGTTAATGAATGAAAAACATATGGATTACACTTCACTTCAAATAGAAATGATTTTAGAATCAAGGGGGAAAGTACTTAGCAAAATGTAAATAAGTCTGTCTATCCTAAAGCACGAACATTTGAGGAATCTTCAGAAAGCTCTCATTATTGCTTTCTTTTGTCTTTATCTATCATTTTCATTTTATGGAAGAGATCAGTCTCTCCATGCTCAAATGACCTTTCAAAAGTTTAACAATGTATTTATTGGGTAAGTTAGAAACAAACATCCCAGAAGTTCAGAGATAAAAAAAAAGATCAAGGGAGAAATGTCTATCAGTTAACCAAACCACCATACCAACACAGAGCACTTTGCCTCTGCCCCTTGCTTGCTACGACTTTAAAAGCAAAGCATTGAAATATGTATACTATCATGTAAGAAACGAATCGCCAGTCTATGTTCGATGCAGGATGCGGGATGCTTGGGGCTGGTGTATGGGGATGATCCGGAGGGATGATGTGGGGTGGGAGGTGGGAGGGGGGTTCATGTTTGGGAGTTCGTGTACACCCGTGGCAGATTCATGTCAATGTATGCCAAAACCAATAGAGTACTGTAAAGTAAAATAAAGTAAAATGGAAGCTCTTAAATAAATAAATAAATAAATTTTAAAAAGAACTAAAACCCAAAACAAAATAAATAAATAAATAAAAGCAAAGCCAAAGAGAAACATCAGTTGTCACATAAATTTTTAAAATCATCTTCATGTATCAGTCCAGTTCAGTTCTGTTCAGTCGCTCAGTCGTGTCCAACTCTTTGNCCATCTCTTTCAGAATTTTCCACAGTTTATTGTGATCCACACAGTCAAAGGCTTTGGCATAGTCAATAGAGCAGAAATAGATGTTTTTCTGGAACTCTCTTGCTTTTTCCATGATCCAGCGGATGTTGCCTATATATATGATTTATATACATATATGTCAAACTATAGCTAAGGTTATATTTTCAAATTAAATCAATACTAATCTTTTTATTGCACAAGAATTGGAATTTATATGATGTGGGTAGTTCTAATTATAGTCCACATTTATATTAAAACCTTTAAAAGATAACTGTCTTCATGCTTCTTTGGAACTTGGAATTTGCTCGATACAAGAAGAAAATACCCCTGGGGATGGAGTTCAGTATAGATGTTTTATTACTGAGCAGAAGCCTGTTTATTTAAGATAATTTAGGCATATTTGTAAGCTGTATTCACTCAAGTCCCTAAGAGACATTCTTAGAGAAAGAAAGAACAATAAAGTTATTCCGAAAGGAGCAATGCTTTGGGCACCCATTAGTCTGACCACCATCAAAGTCCAGGTCATATACTCTTCTCATTGCTGTGTGTCTCTCACTAAGGATTCTATTCCGGAGCCTAAGATGCTTGTTTTTCACTTGTGGATATTTAATTCGGTGCCTGACACTTAGTGCAAAAAGCCTTTCAGATGGTTGGAAGTAGGGGCTCCCATGGGTACCAAAGTTTGCTGGGATCTCAGTTGGGGACGGGAATGTCACATGTAAATGATTTCAGAGCCCACCCTTTTGTTCTGCTGCTTTCAGGTGTGAGGGTGTTCTTCAGCTCCCATCGAGTTAGGCCCTACTCCCCACCTCCTAGACTCAAAGAAGCCTGTTTGTGCTTGGAACCAGCAAGACGCAAGGCTCCCGTGTTAGTCACCACTCATCACCCACCATTTTGGATTCAGTTTGAGTCCTGGTTTCCACTTCCACTTGACATCCCTAATTTCATATTTGGCTAGCTCCAATATCAGTTGTTACTTACCCTCACCTACTTTCAAGTCCCCACCAAGCTTGTAAAATGCTCAAAGACTGTCCATTGTCCCTCAGCTACAGGTCAGGACGCTGAACATGAACACAAGAACACAATCCACAAGTGACTATGGAACTGAATTGGACAGAGGATGTCACGGATCATTTGGACCTCTCATGAATAAAAAACTCTTACTGTTGGAAAATGGAAGCATGAAGTAGAGTGCATTAAACTATTTATTTTCCAAGAGGCAGACGTATTAGTTAGAACTCTAAAATAAGCAGTTATATAAAAGTCAGTGCAAAAGCAACTCAAAGTCTTAACCAAATGAGTTACTTCTTTTTACTAAAACGTTCAATGGCTTTCTACTACCCATGGTATTAATAAATATACAGTCTATTGTGCACGTTCCCAGTTTCCAGTCTACCTCCCCAGGTTGAGCGCTCTCCTTTTCTGTCCTCCTGATCTTCGTTCCAGCCAGAACAGACTGCTTTCAGTTTTCAGACTTGCTTGGTATTTCTATCACTATACCTCAACTCACTGTCTCCTTTTTCTAAGAGATAATTGGGTTGAAAATATTCAGTTCATGGGCTCGTTGTTTAATTGCAAGAACTGATTCTCAATACAGACTTTTGCATGGAAAAATCAAGTGCCTCCACCTCAAATATTTCAATGGCTTTCTACTGCCCATGGTATCAATAAATATACAGTCTATTGTGCACGTTCTCAGTTTCCAGTCTACCTCTCCAGGTTGATCGCTCTCCTTTTCTGTCCTCCTGATCTTCGTGCCAGCCAAAACAGACTGCTTTCAGTTTTCAAACTTGCTTGGTATTTCTATCACTATACCTCAACTCACTGTCTCCTTTTTCTAAGAGATAATTGGGTTGAAAATATTCAGTTCATGGGCTCGTTGTTTAATTGCAAGAACTGATTCTCAATACAGACTTTTGCATGGAAAAATCAAGTGCCTCCACCTCAAATCCCCATCAGCATGCTTCCAATTTTTCTGTGTACTGCCACTTTGCAATTTATGACCCGGGTCAAAGCTTTGCCCCCACTCCCTGGCTGTATTCCCAAAGCAGAACTGAGTAATACCTCTAGGAAAACATGGCAGTCATACCATGTATGACACAATACTCGCAATTTGCTGTATTGATAACCATTCTTAGTTTCACCTCCCTGCGTACATAGTTCATCAGTAACTGTAGGTTCAGCTTCTCTTAATCATCCTTTATTATAAATTGTATAGAATCTAGAATAATTGTAATTTATTTATGATTATAAATATAAATCATAGTTAAATTCATATTAAATTTAAAATGGTATAATTATTAATTAAATCATTATAAATTTCTGTCTCTTATACACATCTAGATGTGTATAAGAGACAGGTTTTATCTTACTTTCACTTGCTCCTGAGAAAAGTGCGTACTTCCTAAAAAGATAATCAATAAAAAAGTGGTGAACCAGTGAATGGATGGATAAAATCACTTCATCTCTCTGAGTCTCAGTTTTCTCACCTGTAAAATAAGAGCAATGACAACCCCTATGTTTGCTNTAAATTCATATTAAATTTAAAATATTATAATTATTAATTAAATCATTATAAATTTGATTTATTGAAATCATTAAATATTTTATTTAATTATAAATAATATAATAAATAAAATTATAATATTTTACATGTCTGTATTATGATTTATAATAAACATAAATTATAGATTATTAAAATTGTTAAAAATTATAAAATGTATAGACCTTCAGAAAAGAATTTCATCAAGAATGAACTAAACAACTCAGTTGTGGTCCCTACACGAAAGTAGTGGATAAATAGCAACCCTTCCACAAAGATAAGGAACATGGTTCTTATCCTATGTGTTTCTTAGTGTGTGTGATTCCCGGTATGTATGCATTCATTATAAGAAGTTGGCAGCTCCTTCTCAATGTATCTTACATATTTCCATTGTATGTGTGTGCTTAATTGCTCAGTCATGCCCTAGTCTTGCGACGCTATGGACTGTAGCACACCAGGCTCCTCTGATCGTAGGATTCTCCAGGCAAAAATACTGGAGTGGATTGCCATTTCCTTTTCCAGGGGATCTTCCCCACCCAGAGATCCGAATCGCCTTTCCACAGGCAGCTTCTTTACCTGGTGAGCCATTTCCATTGTATAGGCAACCCCAGTACTCTTGCCTGGAAAATCCAATGGATGGAGTAGCCTGGTGGGCTGCAGTCCATGGGGTCGCTAACAGTCGGACAGACTGAGCGACTTCACTTTCACTTTTCTCTTTCATGCATTGGAGAAGGAAATGGCAACCCACTCCAGTATTCTTGCCTGGAGAATCCCAGGGACGGGGGAGCCTGGTGGGCTGCCGTCTATGGGGTCACACAGAGTCGCACACGACTGAAGTGACTTAGCAGCAGCAGCAGCAGCAGGCAACCCTTAATGAAAACTATTCCAACAGACAACAAGAATATTCATCTTCATTAATTGCATACGGTAGTTCCCACTCAAGAAGCAGACACTTCAGTATCATGCTTTCCAATCTCTCTGTCTGATCGGGTCCATCTGTCTGTGTACATACACTCCATCGTACCACGAGGCCCAACCGACCCAACTCTCCATCTCTGCCTGGCATCCTGCTGCTTTCATGAACTTCAACAGCCCCTTTTAAAATGGTAGTTTCTTTAATAAAATAATTACAATGTAAATTAGTCTTCAACAAATAGTAAGGCACATTTTGGAATCAAATTTCTAAGTATGGAAGTTTCGCTTCTCAGTATGGTTAAAACTATTATATAAGTTGAACCATAGCCATTCAATCTATGTACCTAGAAATATCATTTCTTCTGTTGCTAATGAAGGTCCTACGGCACAAATTTATTAAAGGTATACGTTTGCATGGGATAATAATTGGGTCGATAATATTAAATTCATAGGCTCATTATTTAATTGCAAGGGCAGATTATGAATACAGCTTCTAAAATGTATTTTAATGAAAAACACTACATCCTGACCTAATCATATCAACCTTATGGTATCTAATTAAGGATGCAAAAAATCATTAGAGTTGCAAAATATTAGTTCCAGCTCCATCAGGCTGGGAGCTGCCCCTTCATGAATATATATTTTTTTTATTCCATGATAAATAGTTAATGAGGTAAAAATGACAAAATTTGCATGTAAGCAAATTAGTTTAATAGAATGATGTCTTTTCTGACTACTGAAAGTGACCTTTTCCTTCTCAAAAAAAAATGGCTAAAATACTTTGAAATTATCATCTGGCTGTCTTTGTACAAATGACAAATTATGTGTATGAACAACATAAAAATTATAAAATGCAATAATCCTAAATTCTCATCATACTTTAAATGTGTTCTCTGCTTTTGCATTTATCAATTTAATAAAAGGAAATTAACCATATTATAAAGTGTCCGTTTATGTGGCAATTTTTAATCCAGAGCATAAAAATGAGAAGCACGTGCTTAATAGCTAACATGATGGCAAAGACTCTAGATCAAATTTTTAAAGCACAAGAATTCTAGACTACTTACATGAAATACCTTTATATTAAAATGTCCATTCCACTCTTAATTTAGCATTTTAGACTATAGATGATTGCTCTCAATTAAACTGGTATAACATCTTGAAATTAATATATCAATTATTCAACAAGGCTACCTTGCTTCTCTACTGAAATAAACTAAGCAAGCAAACATAACACAGGTTAAGAACAATAACACACAAAATTAGTCATAACGAAGAGAAAGGCTTCATGGCACAAATACCCGGTCAGGAAGAGATGAGATAAAATATATATGTCTGCCCATTCAACTTTGTGAATGTTTCTGTGTACCTAGCAAATGTAACCTCCCCCCCCCAAAAAAAAACAACAGACAACAAGAATATTCATCTTCATTAATTGCATACGGTAGTTCCCACTCAAGAAGCAGACACTTCAGTATCATGCTTTCCAATCTCTCTGTCTGATCGGGTCCATCTGTCTGTGTACATACACTCCATCGTACCACGAGGCCCAACCGACCCAACTCTCCATCTCTGCCTGGCATCCTGCTGCTTTCATGAACTTCAACAGCCCCTTTTAAAATGGTAGTTTCTTTAATAAAATAATTACAATGTAAATTAGTCTTCAACAAATAGTAAGGCACATTTTGGAATCAAATTTCTAAGTATGGAAGTTTCGCTTCTCAGTATGGTTAAAACTATTATATAAGTTGAACCATAGCCATTCAATCTATGTACCTAGAAATATCATTTCTTCTGTTGCTAATGAAGGTCCTACGGCACAAATTTATTAAAGGTATACGTTTGCATGGGATAATAATTGGGTCGATAATATTAAATTCATAGGCTCATTATTTAATTGCAAGGGCAGATTATGAATACAGCTTCTAAAATGTATTTTAATGAAAAACACTACATCCTGACCTAATCATATCAACCTTATGGTATCTAATTAAGGATGCAAAAAATCATTAGAGTTGCAAAATATTAGTTCCAGCTCCATCAGGCTGGGAGCTGCCCCTTCATGAATATATATTTTTTTTATTCCATGATAAATAGTTAATGAGGTAAAAATGACAAAATTTGCATGTAAGCAAATTAGTTTAATAGAATGATGTCTTTTCTGACTACTGAAAGTGACCTTTTCCTTCTCAAAAAAAAATGGCTAAAATACTTTGAAATTATCATCTGGCTGTCTTTGTACAAATGACAAATTATGTGTATGAACAACATAAAAATTATAAAATGCAATAATCCTAAATTCTCATCATACTTTAAATGTGTTCTCTGCTTTTGCATTTATCAATTTAATAAAAGGAAATTAACCATATTATAAAGTGTCCGTTTATGTGGCAATTTTTAATCCAGAGCATAAAAATGAGAAGCACGTGCTTAATAGCTAACATGATGGCAAAGACTCTAGATCAAATTTTTAAAGCACAAGAATTCTAGACTACTTACATGAAATACCTTTATATTAAAATGTCCATTCCACTCTTAATTTAGCATTTTAGACTATAGATGATTGCTCTCAATTAAACTGGTATAACATCTTGAAATTAATATATCAATTATTCAACAAGGCTACCTTGCTTCTCTACTGAAATAAACTAAGCAAGCAAACATAACACAGGTTAAGAACAATAACACACAAAATTAGTCATAACGAAGAGAAAGGCTTCATGGCACAAATACCCGGTCAGGAAGAGATGAGATAAAATATATATGTCTGCCCATTCAACTTTGTGAATGTTTCTGTGTACCTAGCAAATGTAACCTCCCCCCCCCAAAAAAAAAATAACAGGTGCTCTAAGGTTTCCAAACAGTTTGCATAAACATCTCTACGAGTCTCATCACTGATGAATGCTGAGTCTATGTCATGAAAGGTACAGCAGCAATTTATCTTGATGTCTTAACTTCTCTTAATGGCCCAACAGAATCTAAGCCAAAATAGTTTACTTAAGACAAAAATGTCTTTGATTAAATTGTTTACTGTTGTTACATGTAATCAAATTGTCTCTTCTCTGGTCCATTTGAATGTGCGTGCAGTCAGCATGATGTACTCAAAACTCCAGTGACACTGTGCCTGAGTTCTACCCTTGCCCATCATGTGTCAGCTAAGACACTGAACAAGGAAGGGAATCAATATTAATTTTAAAGAATATTTCCATCTCCTTTAATTTCCCTTCCAGCACCTAAACATTTGTTTATTTCCCCCCTTCCTCACTCCCCCTTCTTTTCCTCCTTCCTATCTTTGCCCATCTCTCCCTCTTTAATTCTATTTCTCTTTTTTAACTAAAATGAAAATAATAAATAATAAAATAACCTTCTGTTTTCCTCTGAAGTCTCTTGTTCAACTCAAATCGTTTTGATCCTCAATGTTGGATGGCTTCCAAATTCCTAAACTTCCGTATTGTGAAACCGAATGATGAAATAAAATGAACTCTACCTACCTCAGACACTTTGAAATTACGCTAGAGAGAAAGTATACTTCACTTAATTTTTTGGATCTTTTCAGCCACTTTGGCCTTTTAAAAAGCACACTGTTAGTCAAGGATTTAAAGAAGAAACCAAAATGTATATATGTAAGGTAAAAATGAATATATGGTAAATTCAAGGACAGTGGTCTCAAAATGTCTGCTGTAATGTTAAACTAATTATTAAATTAACAGAATTCAAGACATATGGAGCATATTATTAGTAAACCCATGTGGAATTATTTTTAAAAGCAAATGTTCAGGTTTCTATCAAGTAGAGAACAGAATGGGGTCATTTTATATTTATTATATGGGGAAACTAAATATGTTTAATAATTCAGTGGTTTATGCACACTTTCTTTTATGTATTGAACAAATAGACAATAAAAATGTACTATATTCTGCAGAACCTGTTAGATTGTGGCGAGAAAGTTGGAAAAATATTGCTTTACTACACAAGAAGATTTTAGTCTAAAGAGAAAGAGGGACATATGGAAAGTTAATTCTTAGATGTTGAAAGGGTCAAGTAAAACAGGTAATTTTAGCAAAAAGGAGTTGGTCACCCCTGGTAGGCTCCACAAAGAAAACACTTAAGCTGAGTTCAAGAGAATAATTACTTTGCCAAGTGGTACTTGAGTAGTTGTATGCCAGGCTGGATGAAGCACAGGCTAGAATCAGGATTGCTGGGAGAAATATCAATAACCTCATATATGCAGATGACACCACCCTTAAGCAGAAAGCAAAGATGAACTAAAGAGCCTCTTGATGAAAGGGAAATGGGAGAGTTAAAAAGTGGCCTTAAAACTCAACATTCAGAAAATTAAGATCATGGCATCCGGTCCCATCATCAGTTCAGTTGCTCAGTCATGCCTGACTCTTTGCAACTTCATGGACTGCAGCAGGCCAGGCTTCCCCATCCATCACCAACTCCCAGAGCTTCCTCAAACTCATGTTCATCGTGTTGGTGGTGCCATCCAACCATCTTATCTTCTGTTGCCCCCTTCTCCTCCTGCCTTCAATCTTTCCCAGCATCAGGGTCTTTTCTAATGAGTCAGCTTCTTCACACCAGGTGGCCAAAGTACTGGAGCTTCAGCTTCAGCATCAGTCCTTCCAATGAGTATTCAGGACTGATCTCCTTTAGGATGGACTGGTTGGATCTCCTTGTAGCCCGAGGGACTCTGAGAGTCTTCTCCAGCACCACAGTTCAAAAGCATCAGTTCTTCGGCGCTCAGCTTTCTTTATAGTCCAACTCTCACATCTATACATGACCACCGGAAAAACAATAGCTTTGACTAGATGGACCTTTGTTGGAAAAGTAACATCTCTGCTTTTTAATATGCAGTCTAGGTTGCTCATAGCTTTTCTTCCAAAGGGCAAGGTATCTTTTAATATAATGGCTTAAGTCACCATCCACAGTGACTTTGGAGCCCAAGAAAATAAAGTCTATCACTGTCTCCATTGTTTCCCCATCCATTTGCCATGAAGTGATGGGATCGGATGCCATGATCTTAGTTTTTTGAATGTTGAGTTTTAAGCCAACTTTTTCACTCTCCTCTTTCACTTTCATCAAGAGGTTCTTTAGTTCTTCTTCACTATCTGCCATAAGGGTGGTATCATCTGCATATCTGAGGTTATTGATATTTCTTCCATCAATCTTAATTCCAGCTTGTGCTTTATCCAGCCTGGCATTTCGCATGATGTACTCTGTGTATAAGTTAAATAAGCAGTAAAAAAAAAAAAAACATTTATTTTTTTCCCAAAATAATTATTTGCTTTTTCCCAAAAAATGTTAAATAATTTTTTCTTTTATAAATTTCTATGTATTTAATTCACTAGTCCCCCTTCTTTTTCATAAATTATTTGTTTGTGATTTAATAATTTTCTCTGCTAAATATCATAATCCAACAACAATTTGGGATTTTTATAGTTGTCTCCTAGAAGTTTACGATGTCTGATTCTAAGTTATAGACTGTTGAAAAATGAGAAATATTTAGTCACTAATTTGTATATGAGTGCCTAAATTAGTTCAAATCTGAGGGATTTACCAAAGGAAATTTAAGCTGGGATTTACTTTTCCTCAGTGAGTTAGTTTTAGAGCCATGTCACCAGCTCAGTTAGCACAGAGGTTTTGCTTTACGATATGAATCCATAAATAGACAAATCTGCTGAAACGTCTAACCTGTTGAACTACTCATTTAATCCGTTCCCATTTTTAAAACCAACTCCAAGTATTCATTTAGAAAAACACATTTCTCTTGTGATGTTGATAAAGTTTCAGCAAAGTATCTTACTGAAAAGCATTAATATTTCATTGGCAACAGTTAGCTAGATTATAAACATTAATTAAGCCAATACTTATAAAACTTTTCCACAAATTACTTCTAAGTTCAGAGAAGAGAAAATGTGTATTCTATCCCTAATTTACCAACATATTTGTTTTAATATAATGTTTGTTTTTGTAAAAGTATAAGTAAAATTTAGGGATTCCCTGCCAGTCCAGTTGTTAGGACACTTTGCTTCCACTACAGGGGGTATGAGTTCAATCCCTGGTCGGGGAACTAAGACCTTGCATGTCATGTAGTGTGGCAAAAATAAATAAATAAATAAAAGAAAAACTTTAAGTAAAATTAAAATTCTGGGGAAATCTCATATTTATCCTGTGACTTAGCAAACCCTTGGTTCACCGTGTTTCATGGAACCAGTTTAAGCACAAAATTGTGCCACTAACATTCTGTAAGCCAGATCAAGAACCCCAGTGCATCACACTGTTAGTAAACTACCCATAAGAGAAGTAAGTTTATACAAGATGCCAGAACATAAACTGGACTATCAAGCCAGTTAAGGATCACATGGAAATTATTTCTACACAAAGTGGAGAATTTAAAATATTTTCTTTCAATGGTTAGGATAATTATCTTGTGCTCTAAATGCACTTGAAAATGAAATTTAAACGTATTGCTTTCCTGTTATAATGGTTATAATACCTACATTGTGTTATCTAGCCTTACTTTAATCCTGTTATTTACATATTAACATATTAAAATTAAAAAGTTAGTCTGACTGTTTTTAAGCAGCAGAGAAAGAAATTAAACTCAGCACTAACTCCAGAGTTCATTATATTCCATCATCTGACTCCTCAGTAAAAATAACTGCCTCTATCTTGATTGTTTCCAAACAGCATAATAGATGTTTTGACTCTTCCTGTCAAATATGATACCTGTGTTTTCCCACCTCCCCAACTATTTTTCATTCATCACAGATGGAAATACAGTCAGCCTTCTGTATCTGCAGACTCTACATCTACATATTTAACAAATCAGGGATTAGAAAAAATTTGAAAAAAAATTCCAGAAAATTCCCAAAAGCAAAGCTTGAATTTGTAGTACACAAGTAACTACTTACATAGCGTGTACATAATCTAGAGATGAGTCTAAGCACACTTGACCCTTGAACAACATGGGTTTGAATTGTTCAGTTCTGCTTACACACAGATTTTTTTCAATACATTTTCAGTCATCTTTTTGCATCCATGACTTCAGCCTATGATGTATCACAAAGGCAATACGCACTCTGCATTCTGTAGTTTGCTGAACCCTGGGAGGTGGAACCCCAGGATATGGAAGGCTGCCTATAAGGCTTGAGCATCTTTTTTTGTTTGTTTTGTTTGGGGATTTTTTTTTTTTTTTTTTTTGGTTGTTTTTAACTTTGGCCGTGTAGTGGCATGTGGTATCTTAGTTCCTCAAACAGGGGTCAAACCCATGCTCTCTGAACTGGAAGCACAGAGTCTTAACCACTGAATGAACAGGGAAGCCTGGGACTTGAACATCTCATCCACAGGCGTTCTGCAGCCAGTCCTCCATGGATCCTGAGAAATGACTGTGAAAGCAAAACTGCCACCCGGCGTCTCTGATGGTCCATATGGCTTGGTGCCATCTTGAAATGCAACTGCCGTTCTTTCCATGCTTGGAGATTCTAGGTCGGCCATTTGAATGATTTGCTAGTTGTCTTGTTAAACAAGAACTAGTCTTTACCATTCTCTTAAGCTTGTTTAATGCAACATCCATCTTTTTCTTTTAATGGTGGTAAGATTTAATGTAGTTAAATTACTGTCAATTTGCTGCTATAAACATTTTCTATATGAAGATTTCAAGTGCAGGATTATCAACAATGCAATTAACTTTGAATTAATTAGGAATCACAGTCCTATTCCTGCTAGCTTCTGTTCCTTTTGCCCAGGAAATGACTGTCTCCTTTTTATATCTCCTTCATTCTGTGTGAAAGAATGATTATAAAAAACATTCAAGCCAGGATCTACAGGATGGTATACAAATGCTTCAGCAGAGAACAGAATGACACACTGGAATATAGAAAGCTGTTGCTGATGTTGATCAGTAGCCCAGTCATGTCTGACTCTTCGCAACCCCATGGACCGCAGCACACCAGGCCTCCCTGTTCCTTTACCATCTCCCGAAGTTTGCCCAAGTCCATGTCGTTGCAACAGTTATACCATCCAGCCATCTCATCCTCTGATGCCCTCTTCTCTTTCTGCCCTCAATCTTTCCCAGCATCGGGGACTTTTCCTATGAGTCAGCTGTTTGTGTCAGGTGACCAAAATTCTGGAACCTCAGCTTCCACGTGGAAACTATGTGAAGTTTGTGTGTTAGTCGCTCAGTTGTGTCCGACTCTTTGTGACCCCATGGACTGTAGGCCACCAGACTTCTGTCTATGGAATTCTCCAGACAAGAATACTGGAGTGGGTTGCCATTTTCTTCTCCAGGGGATCTTCCTGATCCAAGGATCAAACCCAGGTCTCCTGCATTGCAGGCAGATTCTTTACTATCTGAGCCACCAGGGAAGTCCACAGAGCTGAGAAATACGCTTTCCAAAATTAATAAAGGTTGGTAAGTTGGTAGAATTACCAACTTACCACAGCATTTGTATACCATAATTAATCAATAATTCTATTGATTAACGAATCTAATCTTTATAATCTGAGCCACCAGGGAAGCCCCTGGTTTAATTACACTTAATTAAATTCTTTTTTTTTTGCCACTTTTGAGTGTCATTTCCCAGTGAAAACTTCACTATGACTTAATAATGAATCAACTTATCAGCATTTACTAGTTTTGAAACGCATATTTCTCAGCTCTATGGACTTCCCTGGTGGCTCAGATGGTAAAGAATCTGCCTGCAATGCAGGAGACCTGGGTTTGATCCCTGGGTCAGGAAGATCCCCTGGAGAAGAAAATGGCAACCCACTCCAGTATTCTTGTCTGGAGAATTCCATAGACAGAAGTCTGGTGGCCTACAGTCCATGGGGTCACAAAGAGTCGGACACAACTGAGCGNGGCTCAGATGGTAAAGAATCTGCCTGCAATGCAGGAGACCTGGGTTTGATCCCTGGGTCAGGAAGATCCTGTGGAGCAGGGAATGGCAACCCACTCCAGTATTCTTGCCATGGACAGAGGAGCCTGGTGGGCGACAGTTGATCACAAAGAGTCTACCGAGCCAGCTTATACAAACAAGGAGAAAATAGTCCATGGTAATGTATACAAAATATAAAAGTAAATTGAACTGTGATAATCCTGTAAATCACTTGATAATATAATCAGTAAGAGATATAGCATTTATCTAAAAGTACACTGTTTTATCCCTTTTGGATATTTATGCAGTCCACACTGATCAACGTTTCTGAACATCTAGTATTCACTTTTTTGGTTCTCTTTAGAAAGTTAGAGTCCAACTGAATGTTAGAATAATTCTGTTAAGATAATGTAAAAACAGTTGCAACTTAATAAATATAAACTTTTCATGATCATATTTAGTTATGAAAGTTTCTTATTTTGGAACAATTAAAAATAACACATATACACACATATTTTTTCCTTTTTTTTGCCATTTTGGGCATGTGTGTATAAATATTGAATTATATAAAGTTGAAGATATTAGATCACATTGGATGAAAGAGAGAAGCAAATATGGAAAAAACTCTATTGATTAATGAATCTAAATGAATATAAATTTCACTGTACAACTTTTCAGATTTTTTTAGGTTTGTTTTTAAGAGGTTTTGCTTTACGATATGAATCCATAAATAGACAAATCTGCTGAAACGTCTAACCTGTTGAACTACTCATTTAATCCGTTCCCATTTTTAAAACCAACTCCAAGTATTCATTTAGAAAAACACATTTCTCTTGTGATGTTGATAAAGTTTCAGCAAAGTATCTTACTGAAAAGCATTAATATTTCATTGGCAACAGTTAGCTAGATTATAAACATTAATTAAGCCAATACTTATAAAACTTTTCCACAAATTACTTCTGAGTTCAGAGAAGAGAAAATGTGTATTCTATCCCTAATTTACCAACATATTTGTTTTAATATAATGTTTGTTTTTGTAAAAGTATAAGTAAAATTTAGGGATTCCCTGCCAGTCCAGTTGTTAGGACACTTTGCTTCCACTACAGGGGGTATGAGTTCAATCCCTGGTCGGGGAACTAAGACCTTGCATGTCATGTAGTGTGGCAAAAATAAATAAATAAATAAAAGAAAAACTTTAAGTAAAATTAAAATTCTGGGGAAATCTCATATTTATCCTGTGACTTAGCAAACCCTTGGTTCACCGTGTTTCATGGAACCAGTTTAAGCACAAAATTGTGCCACTAACATTCTGTAAGCCAGATCAAGAACCCCAGTGCATCACACTGTTAGTAAACTACCCATAAGAGAAGTAAGTTTATACAAGATGCCAGAACATAAACTGGACTATCAAGCCAGTTAAGGATCACATGGAAATTATTTCTACACAAAGTGGAGAATTTAAAATATTTTCTTTCAATGGTTAGGATAATTATCTTGTGCTCTAAATGCACTTGAAAATGAAATTTAAACGTATTGCTTTCCTGTTATAATGGTTATAATACCTACATTGTGTTATCTAGCCTTACTTTAATCCTGTTATTTACATATTAACATATTAAAATTAAAAAGTTAGTCTGACTGTTTTTAAGTAGCAGAGAAAGAAATTAAACTCAGCACTAACTCCAGAGTTCATTATATTCCATCATCTGACTCCTCAGTAAAAATAACTGCCTCTATCTTGATTGTTTCCAAACAGCATAATAGATGTTTTGACTCTTCCTGTCAAATATGATACCTGTGTTTTCCCACCTCCCCAACTATTTTTCATTCATCACAGATGGAAATACAGTCAGCCTTCTGTATCTGCAGACTCTACATCTACATATTTAACAAATCAGGGATTAGAAAAAATTTGAAAAAAAATTCCAGAAAATTCCCAAAAGCAAAGCTTGAATTTGTAGTACACAAGTAACTACTTACATAGCGTGTACATAATCTAGAGATGAGTCTAAGCACACTTGACCCTTGAACAACATGGGTTTGAATTGTTCAGTTCTGCTTACACACAGATTTTTTTCAATACATTTTCAGTCATCTTTTTGCATCCATGACTTCAGCCTATGATGTATCACAAAGGCAATACGCACTCTGCATTCTGTAGTTTGCTGAACCCTGGGAGGTGGAACCCCAGGATATGGAAGGCTGCCTATAAGGCTTGAGCATCTTTTTTTGTTTGTTTTGTTTGGGGATTTTTTTTTTTTTTTTTTTTGGTTGTTTTTAACTTTGGCCGTGTAGTGGCATGTGGTATCTTAGTTCCTCAAACAGGGGTCAAACCCATGCTCTCTGAACTGGAAGCACAGAGTCTTAACCACTGAATGAACAGGGAAGCCTGGGACTTGAACATCTCATCCACAGGCGTTCTGCAGCCAGTCCTCCATGGATCCTGAGAAATGACTGTGAAAGCAAAACTGCCACCCGGCGTCTCTGATGGTCCATATGGCTTGGTGCCATCTTGAAATGCAACTGCCGTTCTTTCCATGCTTGGAGATTCTAGGTCGGCCATTTGAATGATTTGCTAGTTGTCTTGTTAAACAAGAACTAGTCTTTACCATTCTCTTAAGCTTGTTTAATGCAACATCCATCTTTTTCTTTTAATGGTGGTAAGATTTAATGTAGTTAAATTACTGTCAATTTGCTGCTATAAACATTTTCTATATGAAGATTTCAAGTGCAGGATTATCAACAATGCAATTAACTTTGAATTAATTAGGAATCACAGTCCTATTCCTGCTAGCTTCTGTTCCTTTTGCCCAGGAAATGACTGTCTCCTTTTTATATCTCCTTCATTCTGTGTGAAAGAATGATTATAAAAAACATTCAAGCCAGGATCTACAGGATGGTATACAAATGCTTCAGCAGAGAACAGAATGACACACTGGAATATAGAAAGCTGTTGCTGATGTTGATCAGTAGCCCAGTCATGTCTGACTCTTCGCAACCCCATGGACCGCAGCACACCAGGCCTCCCTGTTCCTTTACCATCTCCCGAAGTTTGCCCAAGTCCATGTCGTTGCAACAGTTATACCATCCAGCCATCTCATCCTCTGATGCCCTCTTCTCTTTCTGCCCTCAATCTTTCCCAGCATCGGGGACTTTTCCTATGAGTCAGCTGTTTGTGTCAGGTGACCAAAATTCTGGAACCTCAGCTTCCACGTGGAAACTATGTGAAGTTTGTGTGTTAGTCGCTCAGTTGTGTCCGACTCTTTGTGACCCCATGGACTGTAGGCCACCAGACTTCTGTCTATGGAATTCTCCAGACAAGAATACTGGAGTGGGTTGCCATTTTCTTCTCCAGGGGATCTTCCTGATCCAAGGATCAAACCCAGGTCTCCTGCATTGCAGGCAGATTCTTTACTATCTGAGCCACCAGGGAAGTCCACAGAGCTGAGAAATACGCTTTCCAAAATTAATAAAGGTTGGTAAGTTGGTAGAATTACCAACTTACCACAGCATTTGTATACCATAATTAATCAATAATTCTATTGATTAACGAATCTAATCTTTATAATCTGAGCCACCAGGGAAGCCCCTGGTTTAATTACACTTAATTAAATTCTTTTTTTTTTGCCACTTTTGAGTGTCATTTCCCAGTGAAAACTTCACTATGACTTAATAATGAATCAACTTATCAGCATTTACTAGTTTTGAAACGCATATTTCTCAGCTCTATGGACTTCCCTGGTGGCTCAGATGGTAAAGAATCTGCCTGCAATGCAGGAGACCTGGGTTTGATCCCTGGGTCAGGAAGATACTGTGGAGCAGGGAATGGCAACCCACTCCAGTATTCTTGCCTGAAGAATCCCATGGACAGAGGAGCCTGGTGGGCTACAGTTGATCACAAAGAGTCTACCGAGCCAGCTTATACAAACAAGGAGAAAATAGTCCATGGTAATGTATACAAAATATAAAAGTAAATTGAACTGTGATAATCCTGTAAATCACTTGATAATATAATCAGTAAGAGATATAGCATTTATCTAAAAGTGCACTGTTTTATCCCTTTTGGATATTTATGCAGTCCACACTGATCAACGTTTCTGAACATCTAGTATTCACTTTTTTGGTTCTCTTTAGAAAGTTAAAAAGTCCAACTGAATGTTAGAATAATTCTGTTAAGATAAGGTAAAAACAGTTGCAACTTAATAAATATAAACTTTTCATGATCATATTTAGTTATGAAAGTTTCTTATTTTGGAACAATTAAAAATAACACATATACACACATATTTTTTCCTTTTTTTTGCCATTTTGGGCATGTGTGTATAAATATTGAATTATATAAAGTTGAAGATATTAGATCACATTGGATGAAAGAGAGAAGCAAATATGGAAAAAACTCTATTGATTAATGAATCTAAATGAATATAAATTTCACTGTACAACTTTTCAGATTTTTTTAGGTTTGTTTTTCATAAAAAGCTAAAAAATTATGATAGTCTATTGAAATGTACATTACATGACAATGGTTGAGATTTTTAATTTTTTTAGCAATACAACTGTTCAGTATGCCTAAAATTTTACATTTTAAAATTATTTCTTCAAAAGGTAATTAAAGTAGAAACTACATTCTACCTGTTCATAAAGCCTTAGGCATTATTGTTTATAGAAACAGGTCACATATTATGCCAGAGGTTCTGGTGATGGACAATGAGGCAAAGTAATTTACAAAGTCCTCTGCCCTGTGTCCTACATTTGCAGCAATTCACTGCTTGGTGAATGGCAGAAGCTATTATGTTTGGTTCACATCCGAATGTGGGTCATTTATAGAAACCTAGCATGTGACATTTCTTTTAAAGCTAAAAAGGACAAGTGTGAACATTTAGTTAACATAGTATTTTAAGGGTCATAAAAAGGATGGAATTTATAACTTTAACTCTAATTCAAAAAATATGTATAAAAATGAAGAAGAATCAAATACGATTATTTCTAACTCCAGAACTTAGAAACGAGTTTAGCAGCATGGGCCTATATATGCTATAGTCAATGTGCTTGTGATATAAGTTGGAAAAGTACTTTATCTACTGGCCTAAATATTTCAGACTGTGGCAGGTACAGATCCATACAGACATCATGTAAGCAGTCAAGCTTCTTATAGAGTGACAAGCACGTGCTTGCCAAAATTCATTCATTCATTTTTTAAAATATTTAAATATTTTTTCTAAAATCCACGTATTCTTTAGCAGAATTGTTGAACACTTTAGATGAAGTGCATGACACTGATGAGGAAGTTAGATGGCATCACCGAGGCATAGCACAGGGATTTGAGCAACCTCCAGGATATAGTGGGCAGAGGAGACTGGTGTGCCGCAGTCCATGGGGTCACAAAGTCAGACACAGCTTAGCAACCGAACATCAACAAGTGACACCGAAGCATTGATACGTATGGAGAAAGCTTTTATTGCCTGTCTGGAAGCCCTTGAATAGTCACCTTTCTGTTTGCTGTTTTAGCTGATTAGTCAGCAAATTGTGTCCAACTCTTTGCGACCCCATGGACTGTAGCCTGCCAGGCGCCTCTGCCCACGGGATTCCCCAAGCAAAAGTACTGGAGTAGACAGCCATTTCTTTCTCCATAGGATCTTCCTGACCTAAGGACTGAACCCGGGTCTCCCACATTGCAGGCGGATTCTTTACCACCAAGCTACCAGGGAAGCCCACCATGCTGTTAATAGTAGTCACAATCCAAACGGCTTCGGTACGAAATGGCACTAAATAGAGAAAGGGGGAATACAAGGAAAGCATAAAGAAGAAAAATAAAGCAAAGAAGATAAAGTAATTTTAGTAAAAGGAAAAAGAAGTTCAGAAAACAAAAATGTGCACACAATGGAAAAGTCAAGACCTACTTACTCCCTCCCTGCAAATCCCCATTTCCAGAGGCTGTCTTACCATGGATTTTGAGTTGTTAACTGAATATTTTTCAACGTATATGTAGGTTCATGTTTGTAAGTGGACAATCATCTTCCTCATTCATTCCTTGATCATGCATTTAATCAGTCAGCAAATATCCACAAAGGCCTATCAAATGCCAAGAGAAGGAAATGGCAACCCACTGCAATGTTCTTGCCTAGAAAATCCCAGGGACAGAGGAGCTTGGTGGGCTGCCTTCTGTGGGGTCGTACAGAGTCGGACATGACTGAAGCGACTTAGCAGCAGCAGCAGCAGCTATCAAATGCCAAGTACCTACAACTAGGAAGGGAGGGCATAGGGAAGATTCCCAGAAAGAGATGGGTGAAAAGGAGCCCTCATGACAGAGCAATGGGGAGACACAGAGCACTAAGGTCCATATATGTGGGAAGGCATGGCCCCGGCCAAGGGACCTCAGATATGCAAAAACAATAGGACGCCATTAGGGCGACAACAACAGATGATAAAGCATCTGCCTGCCAGTGCGGGAGACCCAGGTTCGATCCCTGGGTCAGGAAGATCCCCTGGAGAAGGAAATGGCAACCCACTCCAGCATTCTTGCCTAGAGAATTCCATGGACAGAGGAGTCATATATATGACTATATATATATATATATATATAGTCAAAAATTATCCGGCTACAGTGAGACCAGACTGACAATTTAAGAGGGATGAAATTACTTAGCTCTATATTAATTAGATAATATTCAGAACTTTTCCCTCCACATGGTAAATACTAGTTTGCTTTAATAAGGAAAATTGTAAAGAAGATTGATTCAGAAGTGGAAAATCTTTGATTATCTTATACATATTCCCTAGATGATGAATATGCTCATAATACTCTCATCAAAATCTGTCTTTAAATTATTTCAATCCAAATTAATTTTACTAAGTAATAAATGACAGCAGCTAAACTTATAAGGCTATTTGGGACTATCAAGACAATGATTAAGAAGACATCAGCACCCCAAAAACTAATTAACTCAAGTACCAGCCTTTCAGATTTGTGTACCACTTCCAGGAAAATGAAAGCTTAAACAAATCTAACTGACATTTAAAGTGTGGTTTCTCATTCTCTGCATATTATTAAAAAAAGATGCGTGCAGCCTATGGATCTTTTGGATTATTCAGATTAAGAATTTAGAGTTAAAAGCTTTGTATAAAATCAAGAGAAGCTTTACTTGAAAGGGTTATGAGGAATGCTGCAGGGTTATGAGGAATGCAGTAAACACTCTGAGAGATACAGGTGGTCTTCAGAGTTTCTCCTTGAGTCAATGCCTACAGATGGCCATCTGTAAAAGTCTGGTAAACAGGTAAACTTTTGAAAATAAATTCTAGAAAAGAGAAACTCTGTCTAGTATATCTGAAACATAAGCTGGTGAATTAAAATTACTTAAAAGAAAAGCCCATAAGATAAAATGGCAGAACAGTTAATATTTAAAGATTGTGCAAAGAACAGACCAGAAAAATTTTCAAAAACAATGCTGCATTTAGATCTTGACATTAGCCACAGCAAATTAATTCTACATGGCTGGCTTCCCTGGTGGCTCAGAGGTTAAAGCATCTGCCTCCAGTGCGGGAGACCCAGGTTCGATCCCTGGGTCGGGAAGATCCCCTGGAGAAGGAAATGGCAACCCACTCCAGTATTCTTGCCTGGAGAATTCCCATGGACGGAGGAGCCTAGTAGGTTACAGTCCACGGGGTCACAAAGAGTCGGACATGACTGAGCAACTTCACCTCACCTATGATTAGGAGTTCATTGAAAATAATGTCTAAATAAAAATAGAAGCAAACACTTGTAAAATCTCTAATGGGGATATGTTTTTTTATTAAGAGCTATTTAAATAAATCATAAGAATGATCAAAAGACTTGACTGTATATAAATTATGAATATTTATGTTTTAAAAATTAAAAATTCATTTAAAAGGTAATTATCAAACGGGGAAAATATCTTTAAAGTATGACACAAGAATTAATACTGCTATTATATATTAAACTCATGTAACTTAGTACTAAAAACTTAGAAAAAAAGGAAAAGGGACACTTAAAAGGCATTTCACAAAAGAGGAAATAAAAATGGTAATAAAGATACTGAGAATATTTAGTAACTGGAAAATGCACGCATGTTTAGAAACGGATGAGATTCTGTTTCTTCTGTGAGATTACAAAAGGTTAATGCATGATATGAACACAATTTGCTGTTTCCCCACGCACAGTTGTGAAAGCATAAATCTATACAACTTCTCTAGAAAACAATTTCAAATGAGTTACAGGATGTCTTAGAAACATCAGCTCTGAACCAGAATGTCTAGGACTCTACTCAAACAGTAATTGAAAATGAGGGCAAGATCTTAAGATGTTCACCAGAATTATTTATAAGATGTACAAAAATGAAAACTAATTCTATCATCCAGGAATAAAGTAGTATGTAAATATTTTATATGCATATATGCTATAAAATATTGTATAGGCATTACATGCTCCTTAAGAATATGAAAATATCATATAACATTAAGTTTAAATCAATATATATATAAGAAAAAATATCACGTGGGATCATTTATATAGAGAATTTAAAAAAATGATACAAATGAAAAATTATTTACAAAACAGAAAGAGACTCACAGACACACAAAAAACTAACTTATGGTTACCAAAACAGAGAGCAGGAGGTGTATGGAGAAGATAAATTGGAAGTTTGGGATTAACAGATACACACAACTACATACAAAATAGATTAAAAAAAGAAAAACACCAAGGGCCTACTGTATAGCCCAGAGAACTATACTCAATACCTTGTAATAATGTATAATGGAAAATAATCTGAAAAATAATATGTATATATATATATATATGTATAACTGAATCTCCTTGCTATATACTTGAAACTAATACAACATTGTAAATTAGCTATACTGCAATTTAAAAGAAACCAAAACAAATGAAAAATCGACATATAAAGTTTTCTGAGTATAATTTCAACTTTGTAAAAATAAACATACACAGGAAAAAATGGAAATTAATTTATCAAAAGATTAATAATGTTAGTAATTAACAAATTACTGGTGTTTTATTTTTTATTCTTTTCTATAGTTTCAATTTCATAACTATACCACATATATTCTACCTATAATAACAAAAATCATTAAAAAGATCGATACTTCTATCGTTACAACTACAAAATCCAAAGTAATTACACCCAGCTCAAGAACCTTTTTGCACAGAGGCAAGGAACCAGTATCCCAGTCAACTCTTCTCCTAGAGCTCCAGAAAGTGAGGGTTTTTCTAGTAGAAACTCTTCAGCAAGAAATCACTCAGGCTCTTGGAGAAATGAGATCCAGTCAGCTCAACTCCATCAGGTCCAAGCTGGAGCTTACACAGCCAGTCCCCATACTGGGGAACTTCTGGTGCCTAGAGCTAGGCCAAATGCCCTCTTGGCACCCTGCACCACAGCCCTGAGCTCCTTTGCACTTCTTTGATGCCAACTAGGTTATCACATGTTTTGACAGCATTGATCCAAAAGCTCAGAAGAGTTAGGAGTGTTGCTTTAACATCTGCGTTAGGAATGCACTCTTCAATCAGTCAACATGCACAAATCCATATTGGCATTATTCCCCGAGATGAGTTTCCTATGAGTTTGGAGTCTCTTTGCCTACATCCTTGTTTTCCTTCTAGCTAAATTATATGAAGACTTCAAAAATCACTCAAATGTTCTATTTCAACTGAAGTGTTTGGCTACTGTCCTTGCCATGTCCAGACTTGGGCAGGTTCCTTTCCTCCATGTTCCCAGAGACTCCTGTGTTGACCTCTTCCTAACACTATTTTAAAGATTATTTAAAACACTTAACATGAAATCTACCCTCTTAGGAAAATTTTAAGTGCACGGTATAGTATCTTTTCCTAGAGGCCCAATATTACCCAGCAGATTTCTAGAACTTAATCATATTACATAACTGAAACTTTCCATCTATTGAATAGCCACTCCCTATTTTTCCCTTTCCTTGGCCTTTGAAAGCCCTCATTCTATTCTGCATCTGTGACTTGGACTATTTTAGATATCTCGTGTAAGTGGAATCATGCAGTACCTGTCCTTCAATGACCAGCTTATTTCACTTAGTATAATGTCCTCAAAATTCATCCATGTTGTCACATAATACAGGACTCCCTTCTTCTTTAAGGCTGAACAATATCCCATTGTGAATATATACCACATTTCCCCCCATTCATCTGCTAATGGACATTTAGCTTGTTTCTACAGCTTAGCTAGGAGTTGATGTTAGTCACTCAGTCATGTCTGGCTCTTTGTGACCCCGTGGATTGTAGCTCACCAGGCTCCTCTGTCCATGGAATTCTCCAGGCAAGACTACTGGAATGGGTAGCCATTCCCTTCTCTAGGGATCAAACCTGAATCTCCTGCATTGCAGGCAGACACTTTACCATCAGAACCATCAGGGAAGCTTGGCTATTTTGAACAGTGCTCTGATGAACATGGGGATGTTAATTTCTCTTTACAGTCCTGATTTTAATTTTTTGAATAAATCTCCAGGACTGGAATTGTTGGATTATATTATAAAACTACAGTAGTTATAAAAGTATGGTACTGCATAAACACAGACACATAGAGCAATAGAAAGAACTAGAGAGCCCAGAAATAAGTCCAGGCATACAGTCAACTGACCTTTAACCAAAGTGCCAAGAGTACACGATGGGGAAAGGGTGGTCTTTTCAACAAACAGTGTCAGGAAAACTGGATATGTACATGCAAAAGAGTAACATGTGATGTTTATATTAAACCACACACAAATCAACTCAGAACAGATAAAGTACCAATATAAGACCTGAAACTGTAAGATGTATACCCAAAAAATGTAGGAGGAAAGTTTCATGGCATCAGTTTTGGCAGTAATTTCAAAACTTTTAAAAAGCACAGGCAACAAAAGTAAAATTGGACAAGTGTAACTGTAACAAAACAAAAAGCTTCTGCCAGCAAAGGAAGCTGTGGACAGAGTGAAAAATCTTCCCAGCACTTTTATACAGCCTTCTATTTGGACGTTTCTTGTTTTTCTCCACCCACGTATTTTGCTTGCTAAATTAACAACCTGTTAAGTCTACCTCTATGATATTCAGGCTCAACGTTGAAGGATGGTTCTTCTTGTGGTGATTTTGTGGTGAGAGAGGGAAGAAGGTGAGTTGGAAGAGTGAAGAAAAGAGGAAGTTAGACAAGTCTTCCAGAAAATTTTCCAGAATGTCATTGTGTATCATGGGATTGCTCCTTGTTTCTTGTTGGTCCTTGGTTTGAAGAAACAAGTGTAATGATTCACAGTAAAATTAGTTCTTCCTATAATGGAGAAAACATTCCCCAAAGCTCAAATAATTTATTGGCTGTTCTTCTACACACGAGAAAGAGATCTCTACCTTAGACATGGAGACGTGGATTTACCCTCTCTTCTTTATCCATATTCCCACAGCCTCAACATATTACAAGACTGGAGGCTGAACACTCTGAAGAACAGGACTGGAACGCCTTACCTGAGACAATACACATATAAAATCAAAGACGAAATGATGAACAATAGGACATAAAGTAGCCCCGTGAGCATCACACCAAGAATTCCAGATTGCACGGTCCTTTCAAACATCCAGTACAGTTTCGCTGCATCAGCCACTGGAGTCTCCCCACTCTGTGTAAGTCGCTGACAAAAGAAGATACAAATTAAAAATAATAATAATAATAAGGAGAAAACACTGATCATCAAGTTAGATAATTTAAGTATGCAAAAACCATCTGATAGTATAATTTGTTTTTAAATGAAATGTTCATGGTACTCAAGCTCATCATATCTTCAGTTGTAGGAAGAAAAAGGAAAAGACCTGGCTTGCATGGTTGGCTTATCAAGGTTTTCTCATTTTCTCTATAAGCGTTTAAATGAGCGCACTCTACATGCAATTCATAAAGTAAAAGCCATGTTTTATTTATGTACTATTAACTTCTGATTTAATGAGCACAAACTATGAAGAAATTAAATACCATGGTGGAAAGATTCTTTTCTTTCTGAAGCAGATTTGAAAGAAATTTAATTTGTGCTTTGTGTAAAATAGATGGCTTATTTTAAAAACTTATAAAAAAAAGTTATCAGGCTATTTAATGCGAGCTTGAAAACGAAAGTTTACATTAGGTCAACTTAATAATGTCTTTATTTTAAACAGGGGAAAATATATTCTATATTGGGTTAGAAATAAATACAAGGCAAAGAGGTCTTTAAAAGCAAATATAAAACGCTGTGTACCTAAGATGTTGTCATAAGACTTCTTTGACCTTTGAGTTTTATAAAACATGAATGTTCTTTAATTATGACTCTCATGATCTCAAGTGGAAGTCATATGCCATATAAATGCAAATCAGGTATTTTTTCCCAATGTAAGTGAGAAGCACGTCTTTCTCTACTTTTTAAAAAATATTTATTAAACTGACCATTATATAAATAATGAATCCTTCTGCAATGCAGAAGATGTGGATGTGGTGCCTGGGTCGGCATGATCCCCTGGAGGAGGGCAAGGCAACCCGCTCCAGTCTTCTTGCCTGGGAAATCCCGTGGACAGAGGAGCCTGGCGGGCTGCAGTCCATGGGGTCACAAAAGAGTCAGAGATGACCATAGTGAGTAAACAGCAAAGGGCACGTTTACAACGAATCCATAGTACACGTGCATAGAAAAAACCAGAAGCCTGGAGAGGTTAACTTGTATTTTTCGTACATCAAAATATATGGTAGTGATGTTCCAGCTCTCAGCTGCTGCTTCTTCCACCACCACTCCAGAACTTATTTCTATGTGCTGTTCTGGGATTTACAGAAACGGGCTGCACTCCATGGGGTCACAAAAGAGTCAGAGATGACCATAGTGAGTAAACAGCAAAGGGCACGTTTAAAACGAATCCATAGTACACGTGCATAGAAAAAAACAGAAGCCTGGAGAGGTTAACTTGTATTTTTCGTACATCAAAATATATGGTAGTGATGTTCCAACTCTCAGCTGCTGCTTCTTCCACCACCACTCCAGAACTTATTTCTATGTGCTGTTCTGGGATTTACAGAAGTAAAAGGATTTCCCTTGCAAAATCTAAGCCTGTTGCTAGGACTTTGGGCAGCAGATCTGAGAAGGCATCTCCCTTGCGTTGGCTGCTCGCTAGGCTGGCTTTCCCTTGCTCAGGGTTCCGGGCCGCTCACAACCAGACTAGAGCGCTTGAGGTTCTAAGTCCACTAATGGCTTCTTCGGCCTTGTGTGAGAATGCAGATTTCTGATCTCTGAGAGGAAGGACCCCTCATTACAGCCTGCAGATAAGTGTGATCGGTGACTCTGTGAGATGTAACTTTAACATCATTGAAATGAACGAAAAGCAGTGTGCTTCGAGCTTGCCCATGTATCTAGCATCCAGTCTCCATGTAAAGGGTTAGAGGTACAAATCGTGTGCCAGCGAGAGTTTGTTGGTACTTGGAAGTGTTGCTTTCAAGTTCTAGCCTGTCACCACTCTCTGCAGTCTCAGTGCCATGGACCACCTTGATGACAGGTCAGAAGAGGGAGCCTGGTCAGTTAGAGGGACTTCCCAGGTGGCTCAGAAGGTAAAGAATCCCACCTGTGATGCAGGAGACCTGGGTTCAGTCCTTGGGCTGGGAAGTTTCCCTGGAGAAGGGAGTGGCAACCCACTCCACTAGTCTTGCCTGGGGAATTCCGTGGACAGAGGAGCCTGATGGGCTAGAGTTAGAAGTGGTTGTGTTTTCCATCCCACCTAAGTCTTTTCACCCCTTTGATTAGCCTCATTCACATTCTGAGTGGATTGGCTGGGGCCAATTGGATTTTGTCCACGTTCCTATTTCTTGTGGACTCCAGGTTAGTAAGGAGACTCGCCACCAAGGATTATTGAGCAGGAGGGGTAGAGAAGGATGCTATCTACATTCCAGTAGGACCGTCACCCCTGGTATCTCCCAGCTCCTCCTGGGGCCTCATGTGTCTACAGAGAAGGTAAGGAGCCACCTCGGAAGGTGAGGTGGTCCTATTGCAACATCACATAGGAAGCCATCTGGGAGGATGAGCAGCTGCCGTTTATGATCTGAGATCTCACAGCCCTCGTGGAACAGCTTTCCTGTCCCAACCAGATCCCCTAGAGAGATCCCCAGATGAATAGTCCACTGTATCAGAGGCAGCTGACAAAACATGCTCTGTTAATTTATCCTGGGGCCTCTGATGTCATCTACAGGAAAGTAGCCTCCAGCAGGGCCATCTCAGAACCAGTACAGAGGTCTGTGACCTGATGGAAGCTGACTTGGATTCTAGCAGATGAATGTAACACCCTTGTGTGTGTGTGTGTGTGTGTGTGTGTGCACGTGTTCAGTCACTAAGTCACAGCCAACTCTTCTGCAACCCATAGACTGTAACCTGGAAGGCCCCTCTGTCCATGGGGTTTCTCAGGCAAGAATACTGGAGTGGGCAGCCATTTCCTACTCCAGAGGATCTTCCCGACACAGGGATCGAACATGCCTCTTTCACTGTCAGATGGATTCTTTACTACTGAGCCACCTGGGAAGCCATCATTGGCAGTTCAGTTCAGTTCAGTCACTCAGTCGTGTCTGACTCTTTGTGACCCATGGACTGCAGCACACCAGGCTTCCCTGTCCATCCCCAACTCCTGGAGCTTGCTCAGACTCATGTCCATTGAGTCAGTGATGCCATCCAACCATCTCATCCTCTGTCACTCCTTTCTCCTCCTGCCTTCCATCTTTCCCAGCATCAGGGTCTCTTCCAATGAGTCAGTTCTTCACATCAGGTGGCCAAAGTATTGGAGCTTCAGCTTCGGCATCAGTCCTTCCAATGAATATTCAGGACTGATTTCCTTCAGGATGGACTGGTTGGATTATTGGTAGAATCTATTTCAAATACAATTAACAAGCAAGGTCCATCAAAAGTCCCCTTGCTATGATCTAGTGGTGGTGGTTTGGTCACTAAGTCATGTCTGACTCTTGTGAGGCCATGGACTGTAGCCTGCTGGGCTTCTCTGACCACGGAGTCCTCCAGGCAAGAATACTGGAGTGGGTTTCCATTTCCTTCTCCAAGCTATGATCTGCTGGACACAATGAATAGAGTCGAAACACATATATACCAGTTGGAAAACCATCTTCTTAAAAGGAGAAATAGAGTAGTTAAGGAATATTATTACATGAATTAAGATAATTTTATGATTGAATATTTGATTTAGAATCATTATTAGCATGTTTTATACATATTCATATTGTAAGTATATCATTGTTAATATGAAATCTTAAACTATATATTTTAGAGTGAAAATGCACTGTTTTGTCATTTCATATAACATCACAAATGTTAAATGCCTTTGGAGAAATTTTTTAAATTATTTATTATTTAGAAATCTTTGAAAAGCTCTTATTCTTCTTAAATATATCTATTACAACAGAGTATTAAATCAAAAGGAAATAAATAACCTAACCGAGTAAAGGAACTACTGTACAATTACTTTTTACAAAGTTTGGCTGTGGAAAATCCTTTGTACTAAAAATAATTACCAAAAAAGTTACAAAAGAAACCTTCTTTGTAATAATTTTGAAAATGTACCAATTAGTTTGGATTTGATCTCCACTATTTTCTGTTTTTTGCAAGTGTTTAACATAGCTAAAACTACACTTAAAATGATTGCATTAGACATCCACAAATTTTTATTATGAGGAGAAAATGAATAACAAATTTCAGATGCATATTGAGTTAAGCATGATTATCAAAGCTTCCCGTGTCAACTGATCTGTGCACTAACATTACACTCTATGTCAAGGACTCATATCCCGCTTATTTCACTTGACTTACCCCCAGGACAGTATCCACAATAAATACTGCCAGTGGGTCCAGAACTGCCCATAGTCCCATGGTGATGATTAACTTTGACAGGACATCAGGGCAGAAGGCAAACAGTAGCTGACAGCCCCATCTGAGCAGAACCGAGAGAAGTACCACTGCGTTCAGCATGAAAGGCCCCACCACAACCACAAACATCTCTTCTGCGATGTGAAGGGAAGAGGCTGCGTAGCAGAGCTCCACCGTGAGCGGGGAAAAGCGGAATCTGCGGGAAAACAAAGCAGCGAGACCCGCGCAAAGGAGAAGAAGTCCATAAAACGCTAAGTACACAAAACACTTGGCAGGACAATGTGTTTTTATTTTTAATGCAGAAATTGTGACACTTAACAGCATCTCAAAGTTAAGTGTTAGAAGTCTTCATCTTTTCCTTAGAATCTCAACAGCTCACTCTTAAGGAAATGGCAAATTCTACCTTGTTCATCGTTCTTGTAAACTTCACATGCCGTCATAGAAAGGATACCATTTTAATCCACTGAGCAGAGCATTCTTTAGACTAAAAACTAGCCAGCAGGTCGACATACTCACTAGAAAGCTATCTGAAATCAAAGTATATCAGTGGACTTAGTAACGACTCAGTCTCTAACAGAGATCAGAAATACAAATCAATCTCATAATTCTCTGCAAGTTTCACGTCGCTGAAAGATTTTGCTTGCAATTCTCTAGCTAGAGCCCTTACATACAACAATGACACTGTTGACCCCAGAAACATCTAAAGGGACAACTTCACACAACCCAGGATCTAAAGCTCGAATCCAAGGGGAGCCCAGTAATTCAAGAAGCCTTCACCCAGACTTTGGCGCCCTCTTTCCAAGCAAAGTGAGCCGTCTTTGACTCTCATTTTTTCCTCCCCTGTGTTTCAGCCTCACAGAGCTGCTATTCTGTAGTTAATCCTGTTTGCGTATCCTGCTTATCAGCTCTCTGCTAAAAAGAGTTCTTCATTTTATCCTTTCCTTGACCTTTGCTTTGAAGGAAACGATTGTGCTTTGCTCTTAGGCCACTGTGAGTATCAGATAAAATAAGGTGTATACATTTCTTTATCAGAGGACCTAACAGAGTAAAAACAGAAAAATTCTCACTGTTGCTGTAGCTATTGTCAAGCCCCATAACTACAACACGGCATGGAGCGAATGTGTGATTCAAGCCTATGGAACTAGGCAATAATACGAAATATCCAGTGTTTAGGTCCTTTGATTCTTTTTATTTTATTTTTTTAATTGGAGTATAATTATTTTACAAAGTTGTGTCAGTTTTTGCTATACAACAGTGTGAATCAGTTGTACATAGACATATACCCCTTCTCTCTTGAGCTTAGATCCTCTGTTGCTTAAGCAATTAGATAAACTGAGCTACCAAGATATCTGTGCAGTCTCGTTTCATTAAGAACCAATAAAGACAGAGCTGCCTTTCCTATTGAAATAGTAACAGAGCAAATAGTATAAAGCAAATATCCCAAGCACATAATATTTATTTTTTCTACTTTAGAAACTCTTACACACACACACACACACACACACAAAGTGGGGGGCGTGGAGGGGAGGAAGGAGGGAAAAAAGAATACAAGACCTCTTTCATTCTCCCATGAAGATACAGATATTCAGTATATTTAAACTTTCATATGCTATAATATATACAGATGTTTGTGATTTAATTCCAAAAGATGACGAATAACTGTGTATGTATATGTATAACATACATCATCATTGTTTTTGAAAGTGTCTTAAATAGTTTGCAATCTTCTTAATTGAAAATATACACACATCTTTGTTTTTATCTGTACCATCCACATTTGAGAAAATGAATTTTACTTGTACTGACATCTATCTGTCTATCTACAGTGTCTCTGAAATCATGTTTACGGAGAGATAACCTTTACAGTATCATCTTTTTCCAGAGGATAATGGCCCAGAAAGCTGCCTGGGCCTGAGTTTGGTAATTGTTTAGATTCAATCATTTTGCAGAAGAAGCAATCTTTGCTTCTCTGAGGATAGATATAAATCATACTTATATTACTTCTAATATACCCTCAGCCTAAGCCTCACTCTGATAAAATCAAAATAGGATAAAATATTGTTTAAATTCCCTTTTGGGTTCTACTCAGATATTAGAACATATTTGAATCTGCTAAATTTTAAATAAATATTGATGCACCAGTTATATATTTGTATACACAGGCCCAAAATGAGAATCTAACTGTAATAGACATTCCTGCTCTTAAAGACATTTTTGTCTTTTCAACTCATACCTGCATTTTAGGTCTTAAGGTAAGTGGATGAGAGAGGAGTTCTGTACTCTCATTGGCCTCTCAAGACGAAAATGCATGCCTTTGACTTTCGGGGGAAGCACTCACTTTGTAACAGGAGTTGAAATGGCCTGGAGGAAAAACCACTGGCTGAGATAATGCAGGTAGAGCCTCAGGAACCAGAGAGAAGCCATCAGCAGGATGATGTACCAGAAGCCCTGGCTTTGCCATTGAGCGAACTCCAGTTCGGAAAACACTGACATCAGCACAAAACAGAGATGCTTGAAGAATTCTCCAGATGTGGCATTAGCGGCAGCTGAGGAACGGCTACAAACAAAGAATCAGTAGATAAATCCTGGGCTTAACTGCAACCCAAAATAAAATATTTTGAGAATAAGGAAGACACAATGAAAGTAAATTTGAATGAAAGTGTTTCTTAGCCACCTGGGACTCAACCTAGTCATGGTCCTTTTCACTACAATGGATTATAAAGGGGAACATACAGGTACATGGATATCAGGAATTCCCTGGTGTTCCAGCGGTTAGGAATCTGAGCTGTCACTGTCAAGGACCCAGGTTCAATCCCTGGCTGGGATACTAAGATCCCACAAAACAAAATGCATGGATGTGGAAATGCCAATCAAAGCCACAATGATAGATATCCTCACACCTGTTGTTAACATGATGGCTACTATCAGGAAAAAAAAAAAAAGACAAAATAATATGTTGATGAGAATTTGAAAAAAATGGAACTCTTAAACACTATTGGTGGGAATATAAAACCATATAATCAGTATGAAAAACAGTACAACAGATCCTCAAAAAATTAAAAAAGCACAACTACCATATGATCCAGCAATACTCTTTCTGGGTGTTTATCCAAAAGAATTGAAAGCAAGATCCCCAAAAAGATGTCTGCACACCTTTGTTCATAGCAGCATTACTCATAATAGCCAAAAAGTGGGGAAAGCCTAGCTGTCAATCAAGCGGAATAATTACTAGCCTTAAAAGGGAAGGAAATTCTGCTACATGCTACAACAGGAATGAACCTTGAAAGTACTATGCTAAGTGATATAAGCCTGTCACCGAAAGAAAAGTGCTGTACGGGTCTCCCTGTGTGAGATGCCTAGAGTAGTCACATTCATCGACAGAAGGCAGAATGCTGGTTGCCAGGGTCCAGGGGAGAGACAGAGGGAAGCTCTTTAATGGTAGAGAGTTTCTGTTTTGCGAGATGAAAAAGCTGTAGAGATGGGTTGCCCGACCATGTGAACACACTTACAACTAAGATAATGCATTACAGGGTATGTGTGTGTTGCAATTAAATTATTTAAAGAAATATGAAAATAAATCACTGTAAACAATAAACTAATTTTGTAAAAATAAAAAATCTTTAAAATGTATACCATAGTTCTGCTTACCTCACCTACTCATAATGAACCCTCTCTGTTAAGATTAGATTTAATTATTGGCATATAACTGGTTCAAAGTTAACTATTTCATTTGGAAAACTGAAGTGAATGACTAACATACCACTAAAAACACATGAATGAGAATTTGAAACTTAAGAACTCTCATATTCTTAATACAATACTGACATTTTCTGTTGAAACTAAACATGAAAGAGTTAGATACAATGATTCTGATTAAGCTCTGGTTTCCTCTCTCTGTGTGGTGTTGACAGCAGGAGATGTTTTCAAATTTTTGTTAAAGTATCGTTTGCAAAAAAAAAAAAAAAGCAAGGAAGGGCTGGGAGTTGGAAAAGAAAGAATCCTCACTGTGTATGGATACTGTGTTTCTTTGGGGGTGATGTTCTAAACTGCCCTGGGATGATGGCTGCAGCAGTGTGAATATCCTGAAAACTTTAAATTGTACGCTTTAAATAGGTGGATGGTACGGTGTATGAACCGAGTTTCCCAGGTGGCTCAGTGGCAAAGCATCCACCTGCCAGTGCACGAAAAACAAGAGACCTCTTAGAATTATTAGGAATATTTCTAATCCTAGAATTATTCTAGGATAATTCAGCAAATTCCTAAACCAAAATCAGTCCTGATTATAAACATGTTACCAAAGGAGAAGCTGGTTCCGCGGTACGCAGTTCAGGGGTTTAGTGACTAACCACAGCCGTTCGAGGCATTGTGGGAACATTAAGAGAAATGGAATTCATAGACAGATTCCAAAGAGTTTATGTACAAAAGCTCATCTCTCTCTGAAGACTATCAAATAAATGGCAATTGTACCACCAAAAGAAGGTAAGTCATAGAAGTTAAGTCTTTGGGAGGCAAAAAGAAGAAAAACTAAAAACAGTCAGTGAAAGAAAATCCATTATTCCCTTTAAAATTCCCGTCCATGACTTTACCCTTCTGGCCTGTACAGGACTAATAAGGTGCTGCCCTTGACACTGACGGCTTACTGCTGTTCTTGGGTGTCTTTTTCCATGGAGGCGGAGGGCATCGTCTCACTGAACGCTACGTGCCATCTTGTACTAAGCGTGCTTTTCAGTTACTTAAATGAGGAACAGTCAAACAGGAAACAGGCCCCCAAGAGGCTCTGGTTTACCAACGGTAAAATTGTCAGGAGAGTGACTCTCTTATAGAAGGATTCCAGAATACATTTACCATCATGTGGAATGAAACCCAGGACTTGCTACACTGCTGAAGGAAAATATTCTGTGCGTGATCTCCTCTTCAGTTAATTATTCTGTCACTGTTTTGCCTCTTCAAAGAGAGGAGAAAATCAAACACAGATTTGACATTGTGTTGTTTGCAAAAAACTGGAAAATCTCAAATGATGCAAAACAGAAAAGACAGTAGCTTCTTTGACTTTTGGAAATTTCCACTGTTGTTTTTTTTTTTTTTTCATTTATTGACATGAAATGACTAAGTAGTTTAAATATTTATGCCTAGAACTCACTATCAAGTCATATTTTACCATTAGTTTCACCAATAAAGGGTTTCTCAGCCACATTCTGATATACATATTTATTTATAGGATATTTGATTTAGGATAAATAACACCAAAATTTCATTGCATACCATTTATATCTAATTCATAATATTCAATTTTCTTATACACAGTCAATACAACTAAGTATTTGTTCCTGTTTGTTTGCTTAACAATAGTAACTATACCATCTGGATTTAAAGGATTGGGAAAACCTTGGCATCAGAGTTTTAAAAATTGGACACTGCAGAGATATAAATTAATAAAAAAATCAGTTGAGGCTAGATGATGCCAAATGAAAGGATGCATCCAAAAGCTCATTAACTGAACAAAACTAGTCAACTATATCCTCATAAACAATTCCTGAATGAGAAGAAAGTCTACGTTAGTGCTTCTGTCTTAATGGTTTTGAACTTAAACCTGAAATGCAAGCGTCCCCTAGTATAGAGCTTCATCCACAACGCTCCCTGCGTATAGAACTTCATCCACAATGCTCCCTGCATATAGAACTTCATCCACAACGCTCCCTGCATATATTGTTCTTAAAGTCGACTTCATTCAAAAGACAATTGTGCATCCATGTTTCCAAATTGCCTTGAAAGAAAGTACCTTTTTCATTCTCATATACACTCAAGGCACGCTGCGACACATGGGACCTCGGCCTAATATCTTCATCCACATTTCAACTCTTCTCTCCTTCCCCTGTCATCTTTCTTGGTTATGGACAAAGAGCATGACCATCAAAAGGATAACAAATGGCCTCCGCCACTGGGGTGTGTAATACAAACAGTGGGAATTGATTTGTTGGTTATGAAGGCAGCCGTAGAGCACAGATCATTGCAAAATCACATTGAGGCCGGCAGCCACGCCTCGGCCGGTGCGGGCGGCCCGTCTACCACTCCCGGGGTGAGCGGCCAGAGGGCATGAGGAATCGGGAGGTCATCCAGTATTCAGCGATTAAATGAAACCTATTTCTCTGGACTTCAGCCACATTTCATATGACACACATATATCCCCCTTCCATGCCCAGTCCTTATAGAGACCTGAAATCAAACAAGATTTCTATGATCCATCAGTGCAATAATACTAAAAACCAATAATAATAATACCAAAATTGCTTTGAAAGAAAGAAAAAAGAGCATGGAATGCATTCCTCAACTCTCTTCTACAGTGAACAGGAGTCCTTAGGTCTGGGAAGGACCAAATCCTGAGATCTGTGAAGCAAAGAGGAATTAAACACACGGGGGTGAAGGGGTGGGCAGGAAACCCGGGCGGGCATGCCATCACACAGGCCGTGCTCAGAGGAGTGAAGTCCTGTTTCTACACCAGGAAATGTGTTGAATTGGTTGGAGCAGGTCTTTGTATATCTAAGTAGTGTTGATAGAGGACGAAGCTGAAAAAATGAAAGAAGCCTCGTCCGCCTGTGTAGGAGTGTGGACTCTTCTCTGGCACCATCCGTAGCCCACAAAGCATTTTTGAAGGTGAGGGTGATGAGGAGGGATGACTAAGAATGAGAAAACCGCCCTCAGGATTTTCTAAATGGCAGCTGAGAAAACTCTCATAAGTGCACAGCAGTGAACCATTCAGTGGTTTGACTGGTAGGGCCTCTTTGGGCCAGTTCACTGTGACATCATGTTTAAAAGAAAATGAGATTTAAAAAAAAGTATATATATATATATATATATATATATATATATATGTCAAG
>SJYX01007800.1:72483-115310 GCA_006410675.1 Oreotragus oreotragus | reverse complement strand
TTCCTGTCTAGGGAAGATCCTTTAGCATTTGTTGGAGAGCTGGTTTGGTGGTGCTGAATTCTCTCAGCTTTTGCTTATCTGTAAAGCTTTTGATTTCTCCTCCATATTTGAATGAGATCCTTGCTGGGTACAGTAATCTGGGTTGTAGGTTTTTCTCTTTCATCACTTTAAGTATGTCCTGCCATTCCCTTCTGGCCTGAAGAGTTTCTATTGAAAGATCAGCTGTTATCCTTATGGGAATCCCCCTGTGTGTTATTTGTTGTTTTTCCCTTGCTGCTTTTAATGCCTGTTCTTTGTGTTTGATCTTTGTTAATGTGTTTAATATGTGTCTTGGGGTGTTTCGCCTTGGGTTTATCCTGTTTGGGACTCTCTGGGTTTCTTGGACTTGGGTGATTATTTCCTTCCCCATGTTAGGGAAGTTTTCAACTATTATCTCCTCAAGTATTTTCTCATGGTTTTTCTTTTTGTCTTCTTCGTCTGGGACTCCAGATAAGTATGGTTTGAATGTTGGTGCGTTTCACATTGTCCCAGAGGTCTCTGAGGTTGTTCTCATTTCCTTTAATTCTTTTTTCTTTTTTCCTCTCTGCTTCATTTATTGCTACCATTTTATTTTCTACCTCGTTTATCCTATCTTCTGCCTCCGTTATTCTACTGTTGGTTCCCTCCAGAGTGTTTTTGATCTCATTTGTTGCATTATTCACTTTATATTGACTCTTTTTTAGTTCTTCTAGGTCGAAAAATAACCTTCTTGTGTGGACTCAGTGGCTATTGACCCAAAGATTATGTACACCATACTTTTTTCCAGCTTTATTAAGATATATTTGATATATAACATTTTGTATATATGAGGTGTACTTGTGTTGATTTGATACAGTTATGTACTGCAGTATGATCACCAGTAGTAGCTAACAGCGGAGAAGGCAATGGCATCCCACTCCAGTACTCTTGCCTGGAAACTCCCATGGATGGAGCAGCCTGGTAGGCTGCAGTCCATGGGGTCACTGAGTCAGACACGACTGAGCGACTTCACTTTCACTTTTCACTTTCATGCACTGGAGAAGGAAATGGCAACCCACTCCAGTATTCTTGCCTGGAGAATCCCAGGGATGGCGGAGCCCAATGGGCTGCCATCTGTGGGGTCGCGCACAGTCGACACTACTGAGGAGACTTAGCAGCAGCAGTAGCTAACAGAGACTAGATCTTTCTCATCACAGAGAAGAAATGGTAGTTACTTGATATGATAGATACCATACTTAACTGTCCTACCATTTGCCACTTATTAGAAGTGCCTCTGTGGTTATTTTGTTGCTGCTATTGCTGCTGTTTGTTGATCTTCTACATATAGATAATGAACCCAAGGCACAAATATATGCATAAAATGTGCATAAGTATGAATTCATAAGGGCTTTCCACGTGGCTCTAGTGGTAAAGAATGCACCTGCCAATGTAGGAGATATAAGAGACGCGAGTTCAATCCCTAGAGTAGTGTCGGGGTCCAGCCCCGGTGGATCCAGGGAATTCGAAGCAGAGACGGAGTCGGCATCCTGAAAATAATTAATTATAGATATGAAGAGAGATTAGGAAAGAATAGTGTAGTAGGACAATAAGTGTAGAAAAGATGCTGAGTAACTTGGTTTACGTGGAAAGCCAATAAAACTCCAAGACAAGCAGTTTTCACCACCTAGGTAGGCCACCAGCACCGCTTGAATAGCAGAGGGTATCCTGCCTTGGGCTCCCTCTCACGTGGGTCTTAGAAGCCAGGGCAAGTAAGTATACATGGCGAGCCCCCACGCTCCAGATGGAATTCAGCCAGAAAAACAGAGAACAAGAAAGAACGACACGGGGGTATCAGGCTTTCCTGGAACTGATCCCGTTTCTTTATTTCCCAGGTCCACTTTTCTACTTTTAGTTATACATAGAGATAAACAGAGTCATGCAGGGTCAGCTGCTCCAACCCTTATTAGCATATCTTTGTTCTTACAAGGGTCTTACATTTGTTCACAATATCTTCTGGTCTGGAGACCGATCAACATTTTATGGCCCCACCTTACTTTCTATTGATTATGGTTTGTTGATCAGAAAACTTGTTTCCTCTTAAGATCTACTTAGTCTTAAGAAAGTGATAAAGTTACATTCTTACATAGCAAGGACACAAGGATTTATAACAAAGAAAGAGGAGCAGAGTGATCTATGACAAAAGGGAAAATTCATTAACTCAAAAAGTCTAGTATTGCTAACATAAGAACTACTATATTTCTTTTTCTACATTCCAATTACATTGATTAACATACTCCCAGGTGCCTAAGGATATGGAGGCCTGGTGGCAGTCATTAACTCAGCCATGAAACTCTGCACCAACATGATTTTTATCTTTAGAAAAACCCTATGCTAACTAAGACTTTCAAAATACTCCAAACTCTCTGTGCTGTTTATGATTGCTGCTGCTGCTGCTGCTAAGTAACTTCAGTCATGTCCAACTCTGTGCGACCCCAGAGACGGCAGCCCACCAGGCTCCGCTGTCCCTGGCATTCTCCAGGCAAGAATACTGGAGTGGGTTGCCATTTCCTTCTCCAGTGCATGAAAGTGAAAAGTGAAAGTGAAGTTGCTTAGTCGTGTCTGACTCTTTAGTGACCCCATGGACTGCAGCCTACCAGGCTCCTCCATCCATGGGATTTTCCAGGCAAGAGTACTGGAGTGGGGTGCCATTGCCTTCTCCAGCTGTTTATGTTTGAGAGATTGTAAATAATCGTGTACATTGTAGTAGCAAGAGTGTGGATAATCCTGTCACACAAGCTAGTCTGCCAGCAGAGAGGTTTGATCTGAGACACCCTTGTCACGCCCAGGAGATTTATTATCTGGAGTCCTAAGTTAACTCCTTTACAGAGAAAGGTGGTGGGGATAGCCCCCTGTAAAGTCAGAGGTTTAGGTGAGAACATAAAGCAATAAAGTAGGCAGACTCTGGTTTTGGGGTTAGATGCTCAGGAACAAGGGGTCTCCTGAGGCTCGATCCTGCCTTTGCGTGTGCCGAGCCTCCTTCCTCATGACCTTTGCCACGGGCGGAGTTCCTTACGCTGGCTCCTGGCAGAGTAGAGCATGGCAACCCACTCCAGTATTCTTGCCTGGAAAATACCATGGACAGAGGAGCCTGGTGGGTGATAGTCCATGGGGTCGCACAGAGTCAGACATGACTGAAAAGACTTGGCACACATGCACACATGAATTCATAAAGACAATATGAGAAAATGATAATATCCAATTGATTGTAGTTACTCCGATTTCCTTTGAGGATTAGAACCTAAGAATGTTTGCTTCAGAAAAGGAAGAATAAAACATCTTTTAGATGTCTGGCTCAATGTTATCAATATACAAAACCACCCACAGCTCTGCATTCTCATTCTCTGGGACACAGAAGGAAGAATATGAGGAAATGGGATGAGAAACAGTTGGACAGGAATTAAGGTTCAAATATTGACTAGCTCTTTTCTCTCTTACCACTACTGTAGACACACAGTTAGCTGTGCCTTTAATTTAACCCTTTCTAGTCAATGGGGAGAGCCTAGTACATTAGCAGTACAGTGAGAGTGGTTGAGTTCAGGCTATGGCATCAACCAGACCTGGATTTGCATTCCAGGTGGAACATACATTAGCTTTGTGATCTTGGAAAAGAACCTCTCAGTACCTCAGTTTTTTCATCTGTAGAATGGGACTAGTAATAAAACCTGCCCATTAATATTGCTTAGGGATTAAGTTGGGCTTCCAGGTGGCCCTAGTGGTAAAGAACTCACCTGCTAGTGCTGGAGACGTAAGAGCCATGGGTTCGATCCCTGGGTCGGGAAGGTCCCCTGGAGGAAAGAATGGCAACCCATTCCAGTATTCTTGCCTGGAGAATCCTATGGATAGGGAAGCCTGGCAGGCTACAGCCCATGGGGTCACAAAGATTCAGAAACCACTGAAGTGACTTAGCACACATGCAGGCATTAAGTTACATGATATATTTAAAGCACTTGGATACTTCCTGGAACATATGAGGTGTTCAATAAATGCTAGTTATTGTTCTTATCATTTTAGTCATTGTCATCATCATTATCATTGTTTTATGCCTTATGCTTTCTAAAGTTACCTTTGCTCAGGATTTAATTCTTTCCAACCGCCTTGGGGATTTCTCCTGCCTATTAACTTCTCAGTTCTTAAACCTCTACTTTTGTACACTTCCTTTGACTCTGTCTTCCTCTACTTAGAGCCCTGCCTTATTCCTCACCCTACATTTGGTATCTTTTCATTCTCACTTT
This sequence comes from Oreotragus oreotragus, assembly GCA_006410675.1. Taxonomy (NCBI): domain Eukaryota; kingdom Metazoa; phylum Chordata; class Mammalia; order Artiodactyla; family Bovidae; genus Oreotragus; species Oreotragus oreotragus. Next base: position 111,021 of record SJYX01007800.1, on the reverse strand, counting down.
TTATTCACTCTTCAAACCTGTAATCAGCTAGTTTATCCAACCCCCTCTCAAAATTACTCTCTGCAAAGTCACCAGCAAGTAACTTATTGCCATCCCCAGTAAGTACCTTTCAGTCTTTATCTTATTTGAATCCTGGGGCCATTTACCTCTACCTTTTCTTGAATAGCCTTTTCTAGTTTTCCTTCTACATCTATAGTCAGTTTTCCTCAGTCTCCTACGCTGGCTTATTTTCTTTTGTCTATGTCATAAATATTGTTCCTCAAAATTTTCTCCTCCTTTTCTTGCTTGAAATTATCTCTCCAAATGACTGCTATGCTCTTGGCTTTACCCATCACCTACAGACAGCTACAGACAGGACTTCCCTGGTGGCTCAGACAGTAAAGCATTTGCCTACAATGCAGGAGACCTGGGTTCAATCCTTGGGTCAGGCAGATCTCCTGGAGAAGGAAACGGCAACTCACTCCAGTACTCTTGCCTGGAAAATCCCATGGACGGAGGAGCCTGGTGGGCTACAGTCCATGGGGTCGCAAAGAGTCAGACACAACTGAGTGACTTCACTTTACTTCACAGACAGCTACAAAATCTACCTCTCTTCTAAGATAAACATCTTCAACTGGCTACTAAATAATCCTAACCTAGAAATTTTGCAGAAAGCTCAACATAGCCAGGACTGACCTTACTCATTTTAATTGTATTTACCCTACATTCTCCTTGATTTTATTCCTTCTACCTTTATTTATGTTTATCACTTATTTTACTTCATTGTTTACTTTTCCTTATTTTTGCTTTTTTTCCTCAATTACTATTGATTTTATTTTTCTCTTGTTAATTTGAAATTATTACTTTAGGTTTCTAGTCCATTAGTAATTGACTTGCCTTTTCCTATTAATTTTTCAGTCATACGTAACTTAATTATTTCAAAATGTCCCTAAACTGAATGTCTTCCTCAACCCTTCACAGCCCCTTATTACCATCCAGTTATGCATCTGCCTCTTTCTCTTGGCAATTGGGCATTATTGTCAAGTTGCCCAGGGGAAAAACCTACAGTCATTCTAGATTTTTGCCTATTTTTCATCCTCCACATCTAATCATTTATTTCTTAGATGTATCCTCTTTTCTATAAGCTCAAGTTCTCAGTATTTTTCTCTCCAGTTTCAGTTATCCACATTGGTTTTCATGGTTTTGTCATCTTGCTTCTCACCAGTTAATCTCGCATCTTAGTTTAAAGTCCTGTGATTCTCTGTGCTAAGCCAACAGGAACTTATCACTCTCTTCCTTGAATATACCTTGGTGTTCTACATTGACATGTTTGGTCATTCCTTTTTCCTGCCTGAAATGCCCTCTCCTCACCTCAATCTCATTCCAGCCCAAGTCTTGCTCATTCTTTAAAACTAAGCAAAATCATTCTCATCCACATCTCAAAAAATTTATCTATACAACATCCCACTACAATAATTTCCTCTCTTTATGGCTCCACTGTCTTGTTTACAACTTTATTAGAGTGCCTATCATATTTTATCAGTACTTACTTGGTTCATTTTTCTAGATAGACTATGGTCTTCTTTAAAAGAGAGACTATATCTTATTCATGCCTGTATTGCCCAAGTCTGACACATATAGGTTTCAGTACATATTAAATATGTTTAGAAGGAACCCTTAGTGGCATTAATATGGCAAAGTACACAAAAAAGTACAACTGGAAGACAATTGGGAAATGCGATTTATTTCTTAATGAAAAGAAAATGATACAAGTAGAATCAGTAATCATTTTATATATTTTTTCTAGAAGTTTCATGTATTCTCTTTTCTCCAGTGAACAGAGTAATTTAATTTTTCCCTTCTTTAGCATTCAAGTGTTTCACTGTCTTAAGCATGAAGGAACAGGTGGCAGGACACTGCTAGTTGATGGATTCTATGCAGCAGAACAGGTACTTCAAAAGGCACCTGAGGAATTTGAACTCCTCAGTAAAGTGCCATTGAAGCATGAATATATTGAAAATGTTGGAGAATGTCAAAACCACATGATTGGGGTTGGACCAGTCTTAAATATCTACCCATGGAATAAAGAGCTCTATTTGATCAGGTGAGTACCAAAGAACTATCCCTCAATGTAATATATTTGCCAGATATTAGTTTTCTAATGTAATGAAAATCCCTAAGATCCTATATCTGTCACATTTTAATATTGGTATTCCATAGCTTTTTATTAGTACAGTTTCTATTCTTATTAAAATTCCCATGGAATAATAAATAGGCCAACAGCCAAGGAACACTAGATTAGAGGGGCAGATATTTCACATGGCATTTAAAAATGAAAACACTTTTAAAACAGACAGACAAAAGCAGTTATTAAATTGTGCTCAGTGATCAAGCAGCTAGGGTGCCTAAAGGCATGATAGCCACAAAATTTGACTCTTGTCCAGATTTATGCATTTCTCCTGACCTGTGTATATTGCCACCTAGTATCTTGTACAGTCATAAAGCACATCATATCCAAAACTGAACTTGACATCTCCACTCATTTCAAGCCTGCTCCTTCACACACAATTGTGAAGATAAAAATAAAAATTGTTGCCCCTGTATTATATTAGGAACTACCTAAATCTTAAATCACTTCCCTGGGATAAACTCCACTGGAAAACTCTCCCTCTGTTGTCTCTTGTATCTCAATTGCCTAGAACAATGAGTAGGTGCTCAATATTTTCCCCAACATTTTATTATGGCCACTTTTAAATAAAAAAAAGTTGAAAGCATTTACAAGGAAAACTTGCATATCTACCACCGAGATTCTACCATTAAGATATTATTATACTTGCTTTGGGCTTCCCTGGTAGCTCAGCTGATAAAGAATCCACCTGCAATGCAGGAGACCCTGGCACGATTCCTGGGTGGGGAAGATCCCCTAGAGGAGGGATAGGCTACCCACTCCAGTATTCTTACCTGGAGAATCCCCATGGACAGAGGAACCTGGCAGGCTACAGTCCATGGGGTTGCAAAGAGTCGGACATGACTGAGTGACTAAGCACAGTGCAGCACATACTTGCTTTGTTACCTATCTATCTATCTTTCTATCCTTCTGTTTATAAATTAATCTTATTTTTGATACATTGCACAGAACATTGAAGGTATATGTCTCCCAATATACTTCAACATTTATAACTTTAAGTCTAAAATTCACTATTTGTTTACAGATGTTTAATTTTGATATAAAATATACATACAATGTTGGTATAAATATTGAATATACACTTGCTGAGTTTTTAAAACTGCATACACCTATTGTAACCCAAATGCCTATCAAGATATAGACTATTACCGTCACTACAGAAAGTACCTTTATACCCCTTGTCAGCCCAACCCTACACACACACACAGAGGAAACATCTGTTTTTATATTTTTTTACCACCATAGATTTGTTTTGCCTGTTCTAGAAATTCACATCCTGGAACAAATCCATTCTTTTATGAATAAACACCTGGGCTGTTTCCTGTTTGGGATTATTACAAATAAAGCTGCCATCAATGTTCATGTAAAACTGTCTTTGTAGATATGTGTTTTCATTTCACACATATAGATACCTAAGAGTGGAACTGCTGGATCATAGAATACGTGACTTTTTAGTTTCATTAGCAACTACTAATGTGTTCCATCTTACGGTTATCAACAATGTACGAAAGTTGTAGCTTCTCCACATCCTTGCTAATACTTGGTGTTTTCAGTCATTAATTGTAGCCATTATGTTAATTGTAGTTATTAATTGGATATCTCCTTGGTGTTCTAATGCTTTTTTTTTTTTTTTTGGTGACTGATGATGTTGAGCGTATTTCCATGTGCATATTGGCCATTCATATATCTTCTTTTGCTAAGTAGCTAGTTAGATCTTTTGCCCACTTTTTCACTGGATTGTCTTTTCATTATTGAATTGTCTCAGCCTTTCCTATCCATTTTGATATGTTTTTTATTTCTCATTCACCAATATGTAGGAGTCACTCAGTTTCCAGATATTTTTCATAGAAAATTGTTCTCTGTGTAACTGTAGATTTGTTTCTATCATAGACCAGAGCCTCCAGCACTAGTTGTAATAGTTACAAACTGGAAATTACTTACACATCTATCAATAGAATGGATGAATGGGTGAAAGCCCCTCAGTTGTGTCTGAAAGTCCCTTAGTCGTGTCCACCTCTTTGTGACCCCATGGACTATACAGCCCATGGAATTCTCCAGGCCAGAATACTGGAGTGGGTAGCCATTCCCTTCTCCAGAGGGGATCGAACCCAGGTCTCTCACACTTCAGACAGATTCTTTATTAGCTAAGCCACAAGGGAAACCTTGAATGGATGAATACATTGTGGTATAGTCCCACAATAAAATTCTGTTCAACATGAAGGATGAATGAACTATTGACATGCAGTACAATAATGATAAATCTAAATATAACATTAAATGAAAGAAGCCAGACACAAAAGAGCACATACTATAGTATTCCATTTATATAAAGTTTTATAAATAAGCAAAATTAACCTGTGGTAACAGAAGTCATGCTGATTGGGTGAGGTGAGAGACATGCCATGTGGCATGGACAAAAAATATATAAACACAAACAAAACATAATATTCTAAGATGGTAGAAACTAGCTAGAACTTTCTTCTGTCCCCTACCCTCAGATTTTTCAAAGGAAAAAAATATACGGTCAACAGGCAATGGAACTCTTCTCTAAAACCTTATAGTCTTGAGAGAACATGAGCTTATTATTGCCACATCATCATGGGACAAGTAATGAATATAGGGAAAGCCTTATGTAAAATTGCCCCATCAGCAACATATGTTTAACATGTTTTGGGGAAAATCTTTCTTTCTCACAATTTCACCTTAGGTACAACAACTATGACCGGGCTGTCATAAATACTGTACCTTATGACATTGTCCATCGTTGGTATACAGCACACCGGACTTTAACCAGAGAGTTGAGGAGACCTGAGAATGAGTTTTGGGTCAAACTCAAGCCTGGCAAGGTGGGTGCCAAGCTCAATAGATGTCACTTAAGCAGTGAAGAATGAGGACTTATTGAATATGTGAGTCAAAATGTTACAAAGGAAAAAAAAAGAAGAGAGTCCTGGGTATTGGCCCTGGTCCTACCACTCACTTACTGAATAACCCAGAAGCAGGCTCCCCCGAGTATCTACCCATCAGTGATTCTATTTGTATGATGAAGGAGTTGAACTTGATAGTCCCTAAGGGTCCATCTGGCTTCATGATTCCTTTTTTTGTTTTGTTTTGTTTTGCTCTTCATATTTCCTCTGGATAAAGAATATCTCTAGCTTAACATAAGACATTGAAACAGTTTAACTATTTGAGAGAGAGAGAGAGAAAAGAAAAGAACAAAAGAAACCAATGATCTGGTTTGCTTTGATAAAAGAATAATTACTCAAGAAATATAACCTCTTCAGATACAGGGCCTGTTAACTACTGTTGCCTTTGTTATTTCCATTTAGTCTAATACAGAGCTATGCACTTCCTAGTTGTCAAATGTTTAAAGAAAGAAAGAAAGTGAAGCCACTCAGTCATGTCTGACTCTTTGTGACTCCATGGACTGTAGCCCACCAGGCTTCTCCATCCATGGAATTTTCTAGGCAAGAGTAATGGAGTCAAATCTTTACTTAATCTCAAAAGAAAAAAAAAATCTCATTTAATGTAATCAGAGAACAACCTAAAGTTTTTATTTTAAATGATTTCTTCTGATTTATGATTCCTGTGGTCCACACTTGTTCTGAGTATTTTTCCTCTCTCCTTTTTTTTCCCCATTCACAGGTCCTATTTATAGACAACTGGCGTGTCCTACATGGCAGGGAATCCTTCACAGGCTACCGCCAACTCTGTGGCTGCTATTTAACAAGGGATGATGTATTAAGCACTGCTCGTCTCTTGGGCCTTCAGGATTAAAATTGATGGCATTGAGATTATGAACATACCTGACCCCCTGGCTATCAGAATTTCATTTCATATCAGCAGAATAATATTATGTCAATACCGACTTCAAATTGTCTCCTCATGTCATCACATGAAACTAAGGCCTCCCCTTTTTCTAGTAAGGAAAATCTTAGAGATAGGCCATCTCGTATGGAATCTCTCTCCCCCAGGTTACAACATGGACTCATTTGGTTGTTAGATCTTTTGATGTAATTTTGGTCAATCTTCTTCAGAAATATAATCATCACATTGATGAGAATCAATAATAGTCACTAGGTAAAAATTTGTTTCAACAGGATCTGTCAGAAAGAAGAGCATTATAGGAATAACACAGTCTAACTAGAGCAGAAATTTACAACATTTTTTGGACTTAAGACATCCAAATATGTAAACGTTATTGAGGACACCAAAAGGTGCTTAGATGTGGGTTATATCTATTGCTAATAATTATATTAGATATGAAGACTTAGAAATGTTTAAAATTTAAGAATAAAAAAGCATACATCCATCAGAGAGAGGACTTCATCACATGTCATTTAGCCTCTGGAAAAGTATTCTGTACATTCATTAGATAATTAAATGGAAAAGGCAATATCACCTTAATATTATTAAAACTATTTTTATTAATAATACATAGACCCACTAAAAGAATCTCAGGGACTGCTCCAGTTGTCTTTAGACTACACTTTTGAGAACCAGTGGCCCAGAGCAGCAGTCCCCAAGCTTTTTGGCACTGGGGGCTGGTTTCATGGAAGACAATTTTTCCAAGAACTGGGCCAGAGTGGCGGGAGTGGGGGGTGTGTGATTTTGAGACAATTCAAGTACAGCAATGAGGAAAAGCTGTAAATACTTAGGAAGTTTCGCTCACTCACCCACTGCTCACCTGCTGTTTTGTGGCCTGGTTCCTCATCTAGTTAGGGACCCCTTGGTTTAACTGAAACCTTAAATTTTTCTCTGTGGTCTCCTAGAACTATAGATATTGTAGTAATTGCTTCATAGCACAAGCTCAATAATAAAGTGGGAACTGAATACATAGTATTTTATCTTGTGAGAAGAATTATCTCTTCTAAATCATCTCTCAAGGAGTAAAACTAAGAAATCACAATCGTTCATATGGAAAAAACCCATCAGTTTGGTAATTCTGTGAGGGATAATTGCACAAAAGTTTTAGAGATTTCTGAGGTTCCATATGATAATTCACACATGCACACACATACACACATGCATGTGCATGCACACAAAGCACAGTAAGTGGAGATTACTATCCAAACTTGCATTTTAATTTTTGAAGGAATTTAGGATGCAGTATTTTCCTCCATTTCTGCTGCTCTCTTTTTCTGTCTTAAAATATTATACATGTCAACTGCCAAGATTTGACTGGGTTAAGTATTCTTTGTTTTTTATTTTTAATGATTTTCCTTTATATGTGGAGAGAGAGAGGGAAAAAGAGACAGAAGGATAGGTGTGAGATTTATTTTCTCTTGGCTTTCATTGAAAATGAAGTTGTACAATAACCACATTGACTGTTATAGAATGATGTAAGACAATCCAGGCCAGGATGTATGTAAGAGGAAAAAAGCATTATTAGTGAGAATGGAAGTCACAAATCAAAGTCGGTATCCTCTGACAGGGAATAGAGCCTAATCTGATGCTTACAGAAAGTTCTTAGTTCACATTTAACAATTTATACATTATATTTTTGACCCATCCAGGGCATAAAACTATGTTCTCAAATATTTCTGCATTTTAATTGTACTACATAGGAATCCTTAGGGGTCTTCCATAAAAAGTATTTCCTCTTAGGTCAAAGGATTGATGATTAAGTTCATGTATTAAAGAGTATTTGTTGTTGTTTAGTCACTAATTGGTGTCTGACTCTTTGCAACCCCACGGACTGTAGGCTCCTCTGTCCATGGGGTTCTCCAGGAATACTGGAATGGGTTGCCATGCTCTCCTGCAGGGAATCTTCCTGACCCAGGGAACAAACTCACGTATCTTATGTATCCTGCACTGGCAGGTGGATCCTTTACCACTGTGCCACCTGGGAAGCCCTTTACTATAATTATGAAATCCTCCACATCTGTTACAATCTGTCTCCCACTCACAAGACATCTAGTCTAAATCATTATAATAGTAATAGTGTAGAGTATCTACTTTGCTCTGCTGGCAAAGATTCCATTTTTCTGTTCTCCAGAACAAGTATATGATATCAATTATATAAGGAATCTTAAAAAAAGAAAAAAGAAAGAACTTATTTACAAAACAGAAACAGACTTATATAGAAAACAAAATTATGGTTACCAAAGGGGAAAGGGAGGAGGAATAAGTTGGAAGTATGAGATTAACAGATACATACACCATATATGAGCTTACTAACTGCACAGGGAACTATATTCCATATCTTGCAATAAACTATAATGGGAAAGAATCCAAAGCAAATAACATTGCAAAGTCTTTGAAAATGGAACTACATTAAGACCACAAACCATACAGGGCTAGTCATAACGTGGCTGGGACACAAATGAGTGGGGGAAAAAATAAACAGAGCCTTGGGGACCTGTGGGCATATAACAAAAGGGTTGAGATTTTTCTCATCAGTGTGCTATAGGACAGGAAAAAGAAGGTGGGACTGGAAAGTATTCAAAGAAAAAATGGCCAAAAATTTTCTGTGTGGCAAAAGACATAAACCCACAGATTGAAGAAGTTGAGTGAATCCTAAATAGAATAAGCCCAAAGAAATCCACATCTAGATACACTACTGTCGAACTTCTGAAAACTAAAGGCCTAGAAAAAAGTCTTGAAAACAGCAAGAGAGAAACAATGTCTTCCACGTATGAGGAAAACAGAGTTACATGGATTTCACATCAGAAACCACTGAGGCCAGAAGGAACTGGCATGACCCTTCTCAGGTGGTGAAAGAAAAGTATCAGAATTGGTGGCTCAGACGGTAAAGAATCCACCTGCAATGTGGAAGGCCTGGGTTCGATCCTTGGGTTGGGAAGATACCCTGGAGGAGGGCATAGCCACCCATTCCAGTATTCTTGCCTGGAGAAACACCATGGACCTATGAGCTGGACAGGCTACAGTCCATGGGGTTGCACAAAGTTGGGCACAACTGAGTGACTAAGCACAGCACAGCAAATACATGATGATCAAGTGAGATTTATTCCGTGAATATAATGTTGGTTCAACACATGGAAATCAATTAATGCAATATACCATATTTATAGAATGTGGAGAAGTCGCTCATGATCATCTCATAGATGTATGTGGGGGAAGGGAGGGCATTTGACACAATCCAACACCTGTTGCATAAAAATGAATTCAACAAAATCCAACACCCATTTCATAAAAATGAATTCAACAAAATAGGAATAGGAGGGAATTTCCTCAACCATAGAGAGCACCTAATGGAAAAATCAGAAATAGCATCATACTTAATGGTAAAAGAGTAGATGGCTTCCCTCTAACATCAGGAACAGGACAAGGATGTCTGTTATTGTCACTTCTATTCAATATTGTATTCAAAGCTCTAGTCAGGGCAATTAGGAAAAATAAAGGGATCTGGACTAGAAAGAAATGAGGAAAACTATCTCTATTTGTATATTAGAAACAATAAAGAATCCACCAAAAACCCACAACAACCTATTCAAATATGCAATGAGCTCAGCAAAGCTACAGAATCCAAGACCAATGGGCAGTAATCAATTATGCTTCTTTCTATATGCTAGCAATGAACAAATAAAAATGAGTTTATGAAAGTAATTCATTTTACAGTATTGTCAAAAGTAATAAAATACTGAGAAATAAATTTAACAGAAAATATGCAAGTCTTGTACTCTAAGAACTGCAAAATGTTGCTGAAAGAAATGAAAGAGGCCCCAAGGAAATGTAAACCCATCCCATGTAAGTGGATTGAACATATAATATTGTTAAAATGACCATAATCCCACAAGCAATATACAGATTTCAGTGCTATGCCTGTTAGAATCTAACCTGGCTTATTTGTAAAAACTGAAAAGCTGGTCCTAAAATTCATATGGAAATGCAAGGAAGGCAGATAGACAAAACAATCTTGAGAATGAAGCACAACGTTGGAGAACACACACTTCCTAATTTAAGAACTTCCAACAAGACTATAGCAATTCTAAAAAGTGTGGTGCTGACATAATGGCAGTCATATAGGTCAATGTTTCAGGATTTCACACCAAAAATAAATCCATGTGTCTGTAAATAGTTGATTTTCAATAAGGATGCCAAGATCATTCAGTGGAGGAATGACTAAACTCCTCAAAAAATGCTGGTGAGATGAGAGGATATCCATAAACAAAAGAATTAATTTGGACCCCTCACATTATGTAAAAGAAAATTATCACTAAATGGATCACAGACTGAAATGTAAAGGGCTAAAACTATAAAATGCTTGTAATAAAACATATAAATCTCCATGACTTTGAATTAGGCAATGGTTACTTAAATATGACAGCAGAAACACAAGCACAAAAGAAAAAATAAATTTGACACTATCCAAATCAAAAATGCATCAAAGAATTCTATCTAGAAATTGAGAACCATAATTGAAAGAGATTCATGTAACCCAATGTGAATTGCAGCACTATTTACAATAACTAGGACACAGAAGCAACCTAGATGTCTATTAACAGATGAATGGATAAAGAAGTTGTGGTACATATATACAATGAAATATTACTCAGCTATTAAAAAGAACACGTTTGAGTCAGTCCTAATGAGATGGATGAACCTAGGGACTATTACACAATGAAGTAAATCAGAAAGAAAAAAATAAATATTATATATTAATGCATGCATATGGAATCTAGAAAGATGGTACTGATGAGCCTATTTGCATGGCAGCAATAAAGATGCACCAGGACTAAGGGAAAGGAGCAGTGACCCTCACAAGAGACTGAGCCAGACCTTCCTTTGAGTGTCTGAGGGTCTCCTGCAGAAGCATGAGTCAGCAGTGACCTGCTGTGGGGACAGAGGACCTCCATTTTTTTCATTCAAAAAACTAAGATCATGGCAGCCAGTCCTATCACTTCATGGCAAATAGATGGGGAAACAATGGAAACAGTGACAGGCTTTATTTTCTTGGACTCCAAAATCATTGCAGATGGTGACTGCTATATTTTCATGGTGCAGCCATGGAATTAAAAGACTCTTGTTCCTTGGAAGAAAATCTATGACAAACTTATATGGTGTATTAAAATCTATGACAGACTTATATGGTGTACTGCAGTTCATGGGGTCGCAAAGAGTGGGACACTACTGAGCGACTGGACAATGACAAATGGAGATGCGAACATAGAGAACAGACTTGTGTACACAGTGGGGGAAGGAGAGGGTGGGATGAATTGAGATAGTAGCATAGAAATATATACATTACCATATGTAAAACAGATAGCCAGTGGAAATTTACTGTATATCAAAGGGAGCTCAAATCTGGTGCTCTGTACAACCTAGAGAGGTAAGATGGAGTGGGAAGTGGGAAGGATGATCAGAGGATCAAGAGGGAGGGGACATATGTATACTTATATCTGATTCATGTTGATGTATGTCAGAAGCCAACACAACATTGTAAAGCAATTCTCCTCCAATTAAATAAAGAAAAAATTACAATTAAGAACTGAGGCTAAATTATGGTTATGAAGTAGATAGTGTGTAGTATGTAATATCTCTATATACTGACAATGTAGATATAGAAAAAATGGGGGAAAAGAGGGAAAGTCAGGAGAGGGTATGAAAAGTAGAAAAATCTGTTTTTAACATTTTTTTTACCCAAAGTTTAAACTTTTTACTTTGTATTGGGATATAACTGAGTAACAATTGTGTGATAGTTTCAGGTGAACAATAAAGGAACTCAGCCATACATATACATATATCCATTCTCTCCCAAACTCCCCTCTTATCCAGGCTGCCACATGACATTGAGCAGAGTTCCCTGTGCTATACCGTTGGTCCTTGTTGCTGATCCATTTTAAATATAGTGGTGTGTACATGACCTTCCCAAAGTTCCCGACTATCCCTTCCCCTCGGCAACCATAAGTTAATTTTCTAAGTCTGTGAGTCTCTGTTTTGTAAGTAAGTTCGTTTCTGTCATTTCTTTTTAGATCCCACCTATAAGGGATGTCATACAATATTTCTCCTTTCTGTCTGACTTAAAAATAAAATAAATTGAAAAGAAAATCCACATGATGGGAGAAACATTTGCAAATCTGATAAGGGTGTACTTTCCAGAATGCATAAAGAACCGTTACCAGTTAGCAATAAAAAGATAAGCAACCTAATTAAACAACAGGCAAAGGACTTGAATAGGCATTCCTCCAAAGCAGATGTGCAAATGTCCAAGAAGCACAAGAAAAGATGGTCAACTTCTTTAGCCATTCAGTTCAGCTCAGTCACGTCCAACTCTTTGCAACCCCATGAACCACAGCACACCAGGCCTCCCTGTCCATCACCAGCCCCCAGAGTCCACCCAAACCCATGCCTATTGAGTCAGTGATGCCATCCAGCCATCTCATCCTCTGTCGTCCCCTTCTCCTCCTGCCCCCAATCCCTCCCAGCATCAGGGTCTTTTCAAATGAGTCAGCTCTTCACATGAGATGGCCAAAGTATTGGAGCTTCAACATCAGTCCTTCCAATGAACACCCAGGACTGATCTCCTTTAGGATGGACTGGTTGGATCTCCTTGCAATCCAAGGGACTCTCAAGAGTCTTCTCCAACACCACACTTCAAGAGCATCAACTCTTGAGCACTCAGCTTTCTTTATAGTCTAACTCTTAACATCCATATATGACCACTGGAAAAACCATAGCCTTGACTAGACGGACATTTGTTGACAAAGTAATGTCTCTTCTTTTTAATATGCTGTCTGCTGCTGCTGCTGCTGCTAAGTCACTTCAATCGTGTCCGACTCTGTCATAACTTTTCTTCCAAGGTGTAAGCATCTTTTAATTTCGTGGCTGCAGTCACCATCTGCAGTGATTTTGGAACCCCCCAAAAAAGAGTCAACAATTGTTTTCACTGTTTCCCCAAATATTTGCCATGAAGTGATGGGACCAGATGCCGTAATCTTAGTTTTCTGAAGGTTGAGCTTTAAGCCAACTTTTTCACTCTTTTCTTTCACTTTCATCAAGAGGCTCTTTAGTTCTTCACTTTCTGCCATAAGGCTGGTGTCATCTGCATATCTGAGGTTATTGATATTTAGCCATTAAAGAAATGCAAATAAAAATCACCATGAGATACCACTTCACATCCACTACAATGGTTATTACAAGCAAAACAAACAAAAAATAGCAAGTTTTGGAGAAGATGTGGACAAACTAGGACCCTCATTTACTGCTTGTTGGGAATGCAAAAATGGCAGACCACTGTGGAAATCAGTGAGGTGGGCGGTTCCTCAATAAAAGAAACATAGAATTACCATTATGTTGTTGTTCAGTCACCCAGTCGTGTCTTGACTCTTTGTGATCCCCATGGATTGCAGCACAACAGGCCTCCCTGTCCCTGATCATCTCCTGAAGTTTTCCCAAGTTCATGTCCATTGCACTGGTGATGCCATCCAGACATCGCATCCTATGACACCCTCTTCTCCTTCTACCCTCAATCTTTCCAAGCATCAGGGGCTTTTCCAATGAGTTGACTGTTCCATCAGATGACCAAAATACTGGAGCTTCAGCATCAGTTCTTCCAACAAGTATTCAGGATTGATTTCCTTAAGACTTATTGGTTTGATCTCCTAGCTGTCCAAGGGACCTTGCAGAGTCTTATCCACCACCATAGTCTGAAGGCATCAATTCTTTTGTGTTCTGCGAAATTTACAGTAAAGATCTCACAACTGTACGTGAGCACTGGGAAGACCATAGCCTTGACAATTCAGACCTTTGTCAACAATTTCTCTGCTTTTCAACACACTGTCTAGGTTTGTCATCAGCTTTTCTTCCAAGGAGCAAGCATCTTTTAATTTCATGGCTGCAGTCACCATATGCAGTGATTTTGGAGCCCCAGAAGACAAAATCTATCACTACATCCACATTTTCCCCTTCTATTTGCCATGAAGTGATGGGACCGGATGCCATTAATGTAGGTTTTTGAATATTGAGTTTTAAGCCAGATCTTTCACTCTCTTCTTCACCCTCAAGAGGCTCTTTAGTTCCTCTTCACTTTCTGACATTAGAGTGGTATCAGCAATCTTGATTCCAGCTTGTGACTCATTCAGCTCAGCACTTGGCATGAAAATACTCTGCAAGATAAATAAGCAGGATGACAATATACAGCCTCCTTTCTGAATATGGAACCAGTATATTGTTCCATGTCTCAGTCTAACTGTTGCTTCTTGACCTGCATACAGGTTTCTCAGGAGACAGGGAAGGTGGTCTGATACGGTTTCCCATCTCTTTAAGAATTTTCCACAGTTTGCTGTGATCCACACAGTCTGTGGTTTCCCTCTATTTATTTGCATTGTTCTTTTAATAAGTCTTCCTTATCTCTCCATGCTATTCTCTGGAACTCTGCATTCAGTTGGGTATATCTTTCCCTTTCCTGTTTGCCTTTTGATTCTCTTCTTTGCTCAGTTGTTTGTAAAACCTCCTCAGGCAACCACTTTGCCTTCTTGCATTCCTCTTTTGGGGGGATTGTTTAGGTCACTGCCTAGCGTACAATGTTATGAACCCCCATCCATAGTCCTTCAGGCACTCTGTCTACCACATCTAATCACTTGAATCTATTCATCACCTCCAGTGTATAATCATAAGGGATTTGATTTAGGTTATACCTGAATGGCCTATTGGTTTTCCCTACATTCTTCCTGTACATTCACTCACTACATTCTTCTTTCCCATTATTTCCCTACATTACTCCCTTCCAGTCTACCTGTATGCCTGAATTTTGCAATCAAGAGCTCATGGTCTGAGCCACAGTCAGCTCCACGTCTTGTTTCTGCTGACTGTATAGAACTTCTGCATCTTTGGCTGCAGAAAATATAATCAATCTGATTTAGATATTGACCATCTGATGATGTCCATATGTAGAGTTGTCTCTTGTGTTGTTGAAAGAGGGTGTTTGCTATGACCGGTGCATTCTCTTGGCAAAACTCTGTTAGCCTTTGCCCTGCTTCACCTTGTACTCCAAGGCCAAATTTGCCTGTTATTTTGGGTGTCACTTGACTTCTTATTTTTGCATTCCAGTCCCCTATAATGAAAAGGACATCTTTTTTTTTTTTTTTTTGGTGTTAGTTCTAGAAGCTGTTTTAAGTCTTCATAGAACCATTCAACTTCAGCTTCTTAGGCATCAGTGGTTGGCACATAGACTTGGATTACTATGATGTTGAATGGTTTGCTTGGAAACAGACTGAAATCATTCTGTCATTTTTGAGATTGGACACAAGAATTCCATTTTAGTCTCTTTTGTTGACTATGAGGGCTATTCCATTTTCTTCTAAGGGATTCTTGGCCACATAGTAGATATAATGGTATCTGAATTGACCTTCACTCTTTGCCAGTTGCATACTGGACACCTTCCAACCTGGGGAGCTCATCTTCCAGTGTCATCTTTTTATCTTTTCCTATTGTCCATGGAGTTCTCAAGGCAGAATACTGAACTGGGTTGCCATTTCCTCTTTTCAGTGGACCATGATATGTCAGAACTCTCCAATATGACTGATCCATCTTCAGTGGGCCTTCATGGCATGGCTCATAGCTTCATTGAGTTATGCAAGCACTTTCACCATGACAAGGCTGTGATCCATGAAGGGGGCAAGTAGCATGTCACTGGAGATGTCAATTTGCTCAAGCAATGAAACTACATTGGTACAGTACCTAAAATTGAAATCACCACCTGGTCAAGCTAATGAAAACCCACTCTCATTCTCGAAGACCATCTGTTTTCTGCATGGGCCAAATAGACCACTTTAATGGGGATATGGAGGAAATCATCACTCTTGCATGTTTGTAGCCCTTGATGGTACTGAAAATTGCTGAAATCCACACAGGTATGTGCAACAATTTGGTTTACTATTTCTAGATAGAGGCAATTCTAATTGCTTCCATTTTGCCATCCATGCCAAAATAGCCCTCACTCTGCAGGTCAGGGAGCAAATGAGTTGTGGACTCTGCCAGCTGCTGAATATGTCTATCCTAATTTTGCATTCCAAAACTATGTAGATAAGCACAGGATAGGTTTGGGTTCACACTGGACCCAATGGAAGTGGGCTTAAGCTAAAATTTCATTGATCCCTTGACCTCCATAAGCTCCTACTATGACTGATGGACCATAGTGACACTTGGGGCATCTTGGAACTAGTATGAGATCAGAGCCAGTGTCCAATAGGCCCCAAAAGGTATTCTCATAATTTAAAATCACACTCACTAAAAACCTCTAGGTCCCTTTCAGGAAGGCCAGGAAACAGACTAACAATATATATTTTGGGACAGTGTACCAAGACATGATGGACACCTAAAACTACAGCTATCAAAGCTGTGTGGACTAGCATAAGGATAGACACATAGACCAGTGGAATAGAATTAAGAGTCTGGAAATAAATCCATAAATCTATACATGGACATACATCCCAAAGAGTTGAAAACAGGCATTCACACAGAACCCCACAGAAGATTGTCCACCACAGTAGGTGCAAGGAAGAAGGCACCCAAATGTCCATCCACTGCTGAGTGGATACAAAACATGTGTGATCTAGCCCAACAGTGGAATACTATTCAGCCAGGAAAAGGAAAGAAGTACTGATATGTGCTACCATGGGCATGGACCCTATGCTCAGTGACAGCAGTCAGACACAGAAGGCCATTTATTGTATGCCTCCATCTCTGGGAAGTCTCCAGAATAGGCAAAGGGCTGCGGACTGGAAGCTGATGAGAGGTTGCCTGAGGTTTATGGGGGTAGGGTGGGAGAAACTGCAGGAGGAGCAATGGGGAGTGACTGCCTGGCCAGTACAGGGGTTTCTCTTTGTGGTGGTACCAATGTTTTGGAACTAGACACAGTGATGATGGTGGCCCAGCACCACCAGTGTATACTTGGTGCCACTGGGTGGTCTGCTGCCTTCTCTGTACAAAGGTCCCATCCAGTGGAAAGGGAGAGTTCCAATAAAGAGAGGGTCCAATGGGCAGGGTGAGCAGGATTCTGCAAGCACCATTTCTTCACAGGCCAGGCCTGCGAGGGGTGGGATGAGGTGGGTGACATGGGAAAACAGTGACCACAGGGGGTCTACCTGTCACAGAGGTGTGTCCAACCAATGAAGGGCTGGCCTGTGGTTGCAAAAAGAACACAATATTATAGAGTACTTGAAACTGTCAATAGTTGTCAAACTCTTTCTTCAGACCTAATCCTTGACAACTGCTCCTCTGGTCTCCATCTCTTAAAAAACTACATTTCCCATGTGTCTTGTAAGTAGATTCATTACGTCTGTCAGCTTTTGAGGCTGGCTGCTATCACTAAACATACTGCTTTTGAGGTTCATCAAGATTGTTGTGTGTTTCAATAGTTATGTTCTATTGTTAAGTAATATTCCATTGTGTGGATGTACCACAGTTTGTTCAAACCTCGGCCTATTGGAGGACATTTTGGTTGTTTCCAGGTTTTTGGCAATGTTGAATAAAGCAGATATGAACATTCACGGATAAGTTTTTATATGAACATAAAGTTTCATTTCTCTAAGGTATATACCCAGGAGTTGGCCGACTGGATCATATGAAAAGGTTTTTCAGGTCTCTTCACAATTAGCCTCATTCTCATGCCCTAGAGGCAACCACTGTTCTTATGTTTTTCACCACATGTTCGTTTTGCCTGTTTTAGAACTTCAAGTAAAGGAATCATATGTGTACTTTCAGTGAAGCCTCTTTTGAAAGACACTGGAACCCTGTGTGCCCTGTTCCCAGCTTCCTGGATGTGGTCCACTGATCAGTGGGCTAGCAGTCACTCTGTACAACACAGCCTTTATGAAGTTAAACCGAGGACAGCCCAGCCTACAATTATACCCACAGTAATCCACCTTGCTACAACAGAAGCATCCATGAAGTACACATAGGGGACACCTCTGTACCTCTTTTCACTGATAACTAGTAGGTAGTGTATTGCTGGGGCCCATAAGGTGTCTACTACATGAGAGCACTTCTCCAAGATCAGGAAATGTAACTGACCTACTTAATACATAGAAATAAACACTGAGATTCAGGCAAAGTGAAGAGAAAGATAAATGTGTTCCACATGAAAAACAAGACAAAATATCAGAAAAAGAACTAAACAAACTGGACATAAACAATCTATCCAGTAAAGATTTCAAGGTTATGATCATAAAGATGCTCAATGAGTTTGAGAGAAGAATTGATGAACGTAGTGAGAATTTTAACAGAGTTAAAAACTATAAAGCAGAACCAAATATTATTTTCATAATATTTTTATGAAAAATACCATAACTGAAATGTTAAAATACTCTAGAAGGAATCAGCAGAAGAGTAAATGATACAGAGTCTCAGGTCTCCCACATGGCAGGCAGATTCTTTACCAACTGTGCCACCAGGGAAGCCCAAGAATACTGGAGTGGGTAGCCTATCCCTATCCAGCAGATCTTCCCAGCCCAGGAATCAAGCCCAGGTCTCTTGGATTGCAGGCAGATTCTTTACCAGTGGAGCCACCAGGAAAACCTAATTAAAATATGCTAGAAGGAATCAACAGAAGAGTAGATGAAACAGAGGAATGGATCTATGAACTGGAAGGCATAGCAGTGGAAATCATCTAACTGAAGAGAAACAGAGAAAAAAGGAATTTGATAAAATGAAGATGGTTTAAAAGAACCCTGGGACAACATCAAGTGTTCTAACATTCACATCATATGGGTCTCAAAGGACAAGAAATACAGAGTTTCAGCTATACAAAATGCATTAGTTCTTGAGATTTACTATAGAGCATATAGCCTATAATTAAAAAGTATACTGTAATTTAAAGTATACTGTACTGTATACTTTAAATTTTACTAAAAGGGTACATCTTCTGCTAAATGTCATCACAAGATAATAATAACAACAATAATAAAGAGGGCAGGAAAAATCTCTAAATCAAATCCCTTATGATTATAGAGAGGGATTAGATCTGGTAGACAGAGTGCCTGAAGAACTATGCATGGAGCTTCATGACATTGTACAGAAGGTGGTGACCAAAACCATCCCCCCAAAAAAGAAACATAAAAAGGCAAAGTGGTTGTCTGAGAAGGCCCTAAAAATAGGTGAGAAAAAGAAGAGAAGCAAAAAGAAAAGGAGGAGAAAGATACACCCAACTGAATGCAGAGTTCCAGAAAACAGCAAGAAGAGATAAGAAAGCCTTTTTAGTGAACAGTGAAAAGAAATAAAGGGAAACAATACAACGGGAAAGACTAGAGATCTCTTCAAGAAAATTAGAGATACCAAGGAAATAGTTCATGGAAAGATGGGCACAATAAAGGACAGAAACTGTATGGACTTAACAGAAGCAGAAGAGATTTAGAAGAGGTGGCAAGAATACACAAAAGAACTTTACAAAAAAGGCCTTAATGACCTGGATAACCACGATGGTGTGATCACTCAGATAGAGCCAGGTGTCTTGGATTGTGAAATCAAGTAGGCCTTAGGGAGCATTACTACAAACAAAGCTGGTGGAGGTGATGGAATTACAGTTGAACTATTTCAAATCCTAAAGGATGATGCTGTTAACATTGCTGCACTTACTATGCCAGCAAATCTGGAAAACTCAGCAGTGGGCGCAGGACTGGAAAAGATCAGTTTTTATTCCAATCCCAAAGAAGGGCAATGGCAAAGAATGTTCAAATTACCATACAATTGCACTCATTTCACATGCTAGCAATATTATGCTCAAAATCCTTCAAGCTAGGCTTCAGCAGTACACAAACTGAGAGTTTCCAGATGTACAAACTGGATTTAGAAAAGGCAGAGGAACCAGAGATCAAATTGCCAACATCTACTGGATCATAGAAAAAGTGAGGGAATTCCAAGAAAAAATCTACTTCTGCTTCATTGACTATGGCAAAGCATTTGACTGTATGGATCACAACAAACTGTGGAAAATTCTAACAGAGATGGGAATACCAGACCACTGAACCTTCCTCCTGAGAAACCTGTATGCAGGACAAAAAGCAGCAGTTAGTACTGGATGTGGAACAATGGACTAGTTCTAAATTGGAAAAGGAGTACGTCAAGGCTGTATATTTTCACCCTGCTTATTTAATTTCTATACAGAGTACATCATGCGAAATGCCATGCTGGATAAGTCACAAGCTGGAATCAAGATTGCCAGGAGAAATATAAACAACTTTAGATATGTAGATGATACTACTTTAATGGCAGAAAGCGAAGAGAAATTAAAAAGTCTCTTGATGAAAGTGAAAGAGAAGAGTGAAAAATCTGGCTTAAAACTGAACATTCAAAAAACTAAGATCATGGCACCTAGTCCCATCATTTCATGCAAATAGACGGGGAAACAATGGATACAGTGACAGATTTTATTTTCTTGGGCTCCACTGTGGATGGTGACTACAGCCATGAACTTAAAAGACACTTGTTCCTTGGACAAAAAGCTATGACACACCTAGACAGTGTATTAAAAAGTAGAGACATCACTTTGCCGACAAAGGTCCTATGTATAGTCAAAGCTGTGGGTTTTTCCAATAGTCATGTACAGATGTGAGAGTTGGTCCCTAAAGAATGAGAGTGTGGAAGAATTGATGCTTTTGAACTGTGGCGCTGCAGAAGACTCTTGAGAGTCCGTTGGACTGCAAGGAGATCAAACCAGTCTATCCTAAAGGAAATCAATACTGAATATTCATTGGAAGGACTGATGCTGAAGCTGAAGATCCAATACTTTGACCACCTGATGGGAAGAGCCAACTCATTGGAAAAGATCCTGATGTTAGGAAAGATGGAGGGCAGGAGGAGAAGAGGACAAAAGAGGATTAGATGGTTGAATGGTATCATCAACTCAATGGACATGAGTTTGAGCAAATTCTGGGAGATACTGAAAGACAGGGAAGCCTCACGTGCTGCTGTCCATGTGGTTGCAAAATATAAGATGTGACTGACTGACTGAACAGCAACATAGCTTCTGGGGCCTTACTGTAAACTGAAAACTCATAGTCTAAATGAGACAATTGAAAACTAATATATTAATAATAATACATTTCCATCCATATTACCCAGTACTTTTGGGCATTTCTGTATTTAACGTATAGAATCATGTCTTTACACCTGGAAACTAGGTAAATTGCACATTGTGTTTCATTTTATTTTGTGGCAGTTTTGATTTTGTAAACAGCATAAGGACTAGATTCTTTGGCTATCCAGATTTCATCTCTTCCTTGGTTTCTTCCCTTAGCTGCATGCTCTAAAACGGCAGTCAGGTCAGGGCAAAATGTGCTATATTCAAGGATGGATAGGTGTGTGTAAAGTGATGAAAAGAGGAACCAGAAGAACTGTCATCATTGTGATTTTCTTCTTCTTCCTAGTCCTGTAGCTTTTTCTTGCCCAACTTGGAATTTATACACCCGGAAACTTCTTTTATTTCTTGGACAAAGATCATTTTGGAAGTAAAGATGCATAATAGAAAGATAAGGCCTCCAGAGACACCACACAGGAAATACAGACCCATTTTCTCAGGGATGCCTGTGAGGAAAACAATAAACAATAAACCCATACTCTATAATGGGGTCAAAATGAGAAATACTAAAACAAACAAAGAATAAATGCCAAATGACAAACCAATTCTTTAGTGTCTTGGTGATTTTTATATTCCTGAATGCTGTGGAATGAATTGTGTCCCCTCCCCGAACAACAACAACCTCAATATGATGGTATTTGGAGATGAGGCCTTTGGAAAAGAAATTTACAAAAGGTTATGATGGTGGGGCCTTCATGATGGGGTTCAGTTCAGTTCAGTCGCTCAGTCGTGTCCAACTCTGTGACCCCATGAATCGCAGTATGCCAGGCCTCCCTGTCCATCACCAACTCCCAGAGTTCACTCAGACTCATGTCCATAGAGTCAGTGATGCCATCCAGCCATCTCATCCTCTGTTGTCCCCTTATCCTCCTGCTCCCAATCCCTCCCAGCATCAGAGTCTTTTCCAATGAGTCAACTCTTCGCATGAGGTGGCCAAGGTACTGGAGTTTCAGCTTTAGCATCATTCCTTCCAAAGAAATCCCAGGGCTGATCTCCTTCAGAATGGACTGGTTGGATCTCCTTGCATTCCCAGGGACGCTCAAGAGTCTTCTCCAACACCACACTTCAAAAGCATCAATTTTCAGCACTCAGCCTTCTTCACAGTCCAACTCTCACATCCATACATGACTACTGGAAAAACCATAGCCTTGACTAGACAGACCTTAGTCAGCAAAGTAATGTCTCTGCTTTTGAATATGCTATCTAGGTTGGTCATAACTTTTCTTCCAAGGAGTAAGCGTCTTTTAATTTCATGGCTGCAGTCACCATCTGCAGTGATTTTGGAGCCCCCAAAAATAAAGCCTGACACTGTTTCCACTGTTTCCCCCATCTATTTCCCATGAAGTGATGGGACCAGATGCCATGATCTTCGTTTTCTGAATGTTGAGCTTTAAGCCAACTTTTTCACTCTCCTCTTTCACTTTCATCAAGAGGTTTTTTAGTTCCTCTTCACTTTCTGCCATAAGGGTGGTGTCATCTGCATATCTGAGGTTATTGATATTTCTCCCGGCAATCTTGATTCCAGCTTGTGTTTCTTCCAGTCCAGCGTTTCCCATGATGTACTCTGCATATAAGTTAAATAAGTAGGATGACAATATACAGCCTTGATGTATTGCTTTTCCTATTTGGAACCAGTCTGTTGTTCCATGTCCAGTTCTAACTGTTGCTTCCTGACCTGCATACAGATTTCTCAAGATGGCATTAGTGCCCTTATAAGGAGAGACAGCATAAAGATATCTCTTTCCCCCTCCCTCCCTTTCTTGTCTCTGTCTCTGTCTCTCTCTCCCATTTAAAGACATACAGAAAGTAAATGTCTACAATATAGGAAGAGAGTTTCCACCAGAAACCTCCTATGCTGGCACCTTAATCTGAATCTTCTCGTCCCCAGATCTGTGAGAAAATAAATTTTTGTTGTTTAAGCCAACTTGTCTGTGTTGTTTTGTTTTGGAAGCCTGAGCAAACTAAGACATTGAATAAGAATTGGACTGGAATTTTGTGTTCGTTTAATCGTTATAAATGTGAAACCCAAGCATGTTTTATTGGTTTTTTTATTCTAATGTCTCAAGCAAAAGATAGTAGTTATATATGCATTTTCCACTGTCAAACTTGAAAATACAGAGAATAAAATGTTACACTTCCTATTCCTACCTTCAAACAAGGGGCTTATTTCACACCAGTTCTGTATGAAATGCAACATACTGCACCAGAGGAAACACATCCAGTGAAAAAAGTTCCCTTGGTAACTCTGTATTGGTTGAGATGATAAGCTAGTTATCATCATATAACAATCTAAATCTCCTTGTATTTCATGTTATGACTTTTACTCTCTTAAAATAACAATGTTGCTTTAACTCGCTATTTCTTCCCTTACTATCAATTCAGAAAGAAGAATTTATATTTTTATGACCTTTACCTATCACTAGCTGTCTTTTGGGGTGTTTAAAAATTATTTATTATGACAGGGGAAACTGCTAATGAGAGTTTACTTGGAAAAAAGCAGTTAACATTATATACAATATTATCTTTTTTGTTTGTTTGTTTTTTAAATGACTTTATTTTTTAAAGCAATGTTATGGGCACAGTATCATTCTTTTTTCATGAAATGACCAGATAGCCTTTCTTTTCCACTGAGAGATGGATTAAATTTTTTCTTTGTATGTTTTTATTATAAAGGTGAGATATTAAAACTTAGAAAATACAGAAAATGGAAAAAAAACACCAACAATACCATCACTTAGGAATGTTATCAACTGTTTGATGTAGATCTTTCAAATATTTTTCTAAATTTACTTTAATGGCATTATAGTCTATAGGACCTAAACTTGTTAAAACTCTAAGTAGATACTATCAAACTCCCTTTCAATGGTATACCAATAATACACACCACTGGCATTTTAACCAACATGGAGTATTGCACTTTCTATGTTACCACTTTAATAAGAAACATTATCACAATGTTTAATTATGTATGACTCTGATTTCCAGTAATGTTAAACATTTTGACAATTTTATTAGACATTTATGTTTCTCCTTTCTGTCAGTTTTATATTACTATCTTTTGCTTAATTGAAAGAAGTAAGTGATTTTGGTATAGATTTCAAATAGCTCTTTCAAAGAGCTCTTATACATTGTTATTATTAGCTCTTTGTCAAGATTATTACAGTTTTTGTAATTTGCCTCAACATTAATTGTAGCAATTTTTGATGTCCATAGGCTTAATTTTATTAATTTACTCAAATCTAGAACTCTTTTCCTTGTGGCTCCTGTTTTTGAATCATAATAATAATAATTAGAGATTTATTTCCCACCACAATATATTTCACTTCCATTGTGAATAGCCAAATAGATAAGTTCTTTTTCCTTTTGAAAATTTCTATTGCTATTATGCCTCTAAAGGAAAAATTTTAGATTATCAACATCCATATTTTCCTTTATATTTTTATTATTTTTAACAGACTAAAGTCTTTTAAAGTTTTTAAAACAAGTTTTTAGTTTACGGAGTAATTGTCAGAAAGCAGAGACTTCCCACATACCTCCCCTCTCTCCTCCCTCCACCTCATTCACACACAATTTCTCATATTATTAACATTTTGCATTTGTGTAACTTGTGCAATGCATTTGGTGCAATTGATGAATCAATGCTGATATGTTATTACTAACCAAAGTCCATAGTTTATATTAAGATTCAGTCTTTCTGTTTTACAGTTCTGTGGATTTTGATACATGTAGATACCTCAGTTGGTAAAGAGTCCACCTGCAATGAAGGAGACCCTGGTTCGATTGCTGGGTTGGGAAGATCCCCTGGAGAAGGGACAGGCTACCCATTCCAGTACTCTGGCCTGGAGAATTCCATGGACTGTATAGTTCATGGGGTCACAAAGAGTCAGACACGACTGAGCGACTTTCACTTCACTTCACATAATGTTCTATGTTCACCATTATATATATATAAAATAGTTTCACTTCTCTAAAACTGCCCTGTGCCCCACCTATTCATCTTTATCTCCATTCTCAAAAAAGAACAGAATGCATCTGACAGAAACTCCCTCATCTTCCTTAATCTGAATTAATCTATACCTACACCTATTCTATTATTCCTCTCTCAACTTGCTTTCTTTAGAGAACCTGTCCCTTCTATTTCAATTGGTCTATCTTTAATTTCACTGATTCTTTCTTCTACCAGCTCAAATATAATTTTGAGCCCTCTAGTAAACTTTTCATTTTAGTTATATTTTTCAACTCCAGAATTTATATCAAGCTTAATGTGTATAGCATTTCTTTATTTAAATTCTCTATTTGGTGAGATAGATGAATGGGTAAAGAAAATGTGATACACATATATGGTGGAATATTACTCAGCCATAGAAAGGGATGAAACTGGGTCATTTTTAGTGATGTGGATGAACCTAAAGTCTGTCATATAGAGTGAAGTAAGTCAGAAAGAGAAAAGCAAATATTGTATATTAACTCATACACATGGAATCTAGAGAAATGGTATCAATAAACTTATTTTCAGGGCAGGAATAGAGATGCAGATGTAGAGCACAGACTTGTGGACATGGGGAGGGGAGGAGGAGAGGGTGGGACAAGTTGAGAGAGTAGCATTGACATATATATATATACGACCATATGTAAAATAGCTAGTGAGAAGCTGTTATATGACACAAGGAACCCAGCCTGGTCATCTGTGATGACCTAGAGGGGTGGGATGGAGGTGGAGTGGGAGGGAAATCCAAAAGGGAGGAGATTTACATAGCTGATTATACATATAGTTGATTCATGTTGTTGTGCTGCAAAAATTAACACAGCATTGTAAAGCAATTATGTTCCAGTTAAGAGAATAAAGATGAAAAAATGCCAGTCCCAAAAGTAAAAATCAATAAGATGGTTAAAGATACAATAGGAAAATCCAAACCATAAAATGTTGGTACAACTCTATTAACATCAACACAATAGATATTAAGGTAATAAAACTTACTGAATATTTAAAAGGTCACAACATTCAAATGGAAAGGTCAGTATGCCAGGATGATAATAACATCATAGGCAAGTTATAAAATAGCTTCAACACCCATAATCAAAAATTTACAGGAATAAAGAAGAAATGTGAAAATTCAGCACTATATTACCTCCTTTAGGAACTAATGGAGAAAGCAAGGTGGCTCAGATGGTAAAGAATCCACCTACAATGCAGGAGACCCAGGTTAGATCCATGGGTCTGGAAGACCTCCTGGAAAAGAGAATGTCAACCCTTTCCAGTATTCTTGCCTGGAGAATCCCATGGACAGAAGGGCCTGTTGTGCTACAGTCCATGCAGTCACAAAGAGCCAGACATGACTGCAGGACTAACATTTCACTTTTTTTTTTTTCCAGTGAAAACAGTCATAAAGGCAATGAAGATATGAAATATTGGCTTAACACAATCAACAATATTGATCTAACAGTCACAAACAGAAAACTTCACCCATTACTATAGAAAGGAAAATAGTCACCCATGTGCCACAGACCTTAAGAAATGAGGCGAAATGTATGTTTGTGAGAGTAATGTGTATAAGATGGAGCAGTCATACTTCTTTTCCTAATGACCATATAGAAAGTATGTCAACCCTATGGGAAATAGGTCTCAAGAGAGTGGCAACCTATTCTTTC
This sequence comes from Oreotragus oreotragus, assembly GCA_006410675.1. Taxonomy (NCBI): domain Eukaryota; kingdom Metazoa; phylum Chordata; class Mammalia; order Artiodactyla; family Bovidae; genus Oreotragus; species Oreotragus oreotragus. The sequence continues at coordinate 84,172 of SJYX01007800.1, read as the reverse complement.
TCACCAGTTTGTTGGCCTGCTTTGGCATATTGGAGAGGCAGTGTCATCTAGGAGCATCTATAAGAGACCTGCTCAAAAAGTTATCCTTCTACACATACTTTCACCAAAAAGAACTACAGCACTTAGCATAATTTGAAAAGTGCATTGGACTGATAATATATCTACATTCTTAACTATTTTTGCATCAACAGATCTCTGGTGAATCCAATGTAAGTTGCTAATGAACACAAGATTTCTTTGGGGAGAGGTGATAAAATGTTCTAAAATGTGACCATGGTAATGGTTACAGAACTCTGTGCATATACTAAAAACCGTTAATTGTATGCTTAATAGGATGAATTTTATGATATGTAAACTATACCTTCAAAAGTCTGCAAAAAAAAAAAAAGAAAACTTGTTGGAGGAAGTTTGCCATTTGAGAATGAGTCAAAGATTAACGAAGTTTGTACTTAGACTCTGATATTATATATTAACTCTATAATTTAAATATATATAGTTATGGTACAAAATCTGACTCCTTGAGACTGTATATATGGAAGATGCTCTCCACCATTAGATGTTCTAAGCAAGCTTTCCAGTAGACTTAGACAATAAAGCACCATTTCAAATATTAAATTCCATTTTTATGAGACTTTATTTTTCCACCTAAAACTGCTTAATCTTAGTTTAGATTAAATTCCCATGATTGTGTCAGAATGAAAGAGATATTTTATAGGAAGGCAGTATGTAGGAGATCAGATTAGACCCAAGTTTTTAAGAGGGGAAAGGATGAGAAAGGAATATTTAGTATTAAATAAGACTATTTAGCTATTCTATTTCTAATCATTCACCTGTAGACATACTATGCAGAGTGTCTTCTGATACTTACCATATATATATAATCAGACAGTGTAAATAGGTCCAGTGAGCTATGGTCAATTTTTTCCAGCGGCTTTATAGGCACTGAAATGCAAAACATCAAAGAGTTGAAAATTGGCATGGGAATTGCAATTACTTACTGTTCATACAACTGGAATGGTTAAAAAGTTGATATTTGGCATACTTTCATTTAAAATAATATATTGTGAGAGACTAAATTAAAGTAGTGTTAATCTAAGTTTTAAAGTGACAGTCTTATCATACTTATTTATTTCCATGGAATAAATCCTGAGTATTGAATCAAGTAATGGTCTAGGCATTGTCACAGAACAGAGGAAGGAATAAATGAACTAAGGAGATTTCAAAGCACAGAAGCAAGGAGTGTACACTAAAGTACTAAGGATGCTTGAAATGGAAGGTAGTGAAGACTTTGGATTAAAGCAATTTCAAAATAAGAATTTACCAAACACTAAAGAAGATGAAGCCATTGTTTTAATGTATGGAATGGCTCCTTCTTCTCAGTTTAGAAAAATGTTGGCATATTTTAAATCAAAAATAAAAAGATATCTGTAATCTCACATCCCCCTAGAACTATCTCTGAGTTTTCATCTTACTGTTCCTCATAACAATATAAACACAGCTGATTAATTCTTCCTTTCCATCAGTCTTCTCCATTTTTGCTTTCACACCACATTCTCCTCATCTTCTTCATACTTTATCTCTTCTTAGTTCCCTTTGAATTAATCCTGGAATGTGAAATCAAGTGGGCCTTAGGAAGTATCACTACAAACAAAGCTAGTGAAGGTGATGGAATTCCAGTTGAACTATTTCAATTCCTAAAAGATGATGCTGTTAAAGTGCTGCACTCAAAATGCCAGCAAATTTGGAAAACTCAGCAGTGGCCACAGGACTGTAAAAGTCAGTTTTCATTCCAATCTCAAAAAAGAGCAATGGCAAAGAATGCTCAAACTACCACACAGTTGCACTCATTTCTCATGCTAGCAAAGTAATGCTCAAAATTCTCCAAGCCAGACTTCAACAGTATGTCAACCGTGAACTTCCAGATGTTCAAGCTGGATTTAGAAAAGGTAGAGGAACCACAGATCAAATTGCCAATATCCGTTGGACCATCAAAAAAGCAAGAGAATTCCAGAAAAACAGCTACTCTGCTTTATTGATTATGCCAAAGCCTTTGACTGTGTGGATCACAACAAACTCTGGAAAATTCTTCAAGGGATGGAAATAATAGGCTATCTTATCTGCCTCCTAAGAAATTTGTATGCAGGTCAAGAAACAACGGTTAGAACCAGACATGGAACAACAGACTGGTTCCAAATTGGGAAAGGAGTACATCAAGGCTGTATATTGTCACCTTGCTTATTTAACTTATATGCAGAGTACATCACGAGAAATGCCAGACTCGATGAAGCGCAATCTGGAACCAAGATTGCCGGGAGAAATTTCAATAACCTCAGATATGCAGATGACATCACCCTTATGACATAAAGCAAAGAACTAAAGAGCCTCTTGGTGAGAGTGAAAGAGGAGAGTTTAAAAGCTGACTTAAAACTCAACATTCAGAAAACTAAGATCATGCCATCCAGTCCCATCACTTCATGGCAAATAGATGGGAAAACAGTGGAAACAGTGACAGACTTTATTTTGGGGGGCTCCAAAATCACTGCAGATGGTGACTGCAGCCATGAAATTCAAAGACGTTTGCTCCTTGGAAGAAAAGCTATGACCAACCTAGACAGCATATTAAAAAGCAGAGACACTATTTTGCTGACAAAGGTCTGTCTAATCAATGCTATGGTTTTTCTAGTAGTCATGTACGGATATGAGAGTTGGACCATAAAAAAGGCTGAGCACCAAAGAATCGATGTTTTTGAAATGTGGTGTTGGAGAAGACCCTTGAGAGTCCCTTGGACNAGGTCTGTCTAATCAATGCTATGGTTTTTCTAGTAGTCATGTACGGATATGAGAGTTGGACCATAAAAAAGGCTGAGCACCAAAGAATCGATGTTTTTGAAATGTGGTGTTGGAGAAGACCCTTGAGAGTCCCTTGGACTGCAAAGAGATCCATCCAGTCAATCCTAAAGGAAATCAGTCCTGAACATTCACTGGAAGGTCTGATGCCAAAGCTGAAACTCCAGTACTTTGGCCACCTGATGTGAAGAATTGACTCATTGGAAAAGACCCTGATGCTGGGAAAGATTAAAGGCAGGAGGAGCAGGGGACGACAGAGGATGAGACGGTTGGATGGCATCACTGACTCAATGGACATGAGTTTGAGAAAACTCCGGGAGTTGATGATGGAAAGGGAAGCCTGGAGTGCTTCAGTCCATGGGGTCTCAAAGAGTTGGACATGACTGAGCAACTGAACTGAACTGAACTGAGTCCCCTTTGAAATTTTCTTCTTCTCTGCAAGTCTTTTAAGTGCTAACATTCCTTTGGACTTTGTTCTAACCCCTCTTCAAACTATACACAGCAGTTATCCTGCTATGTCAACTTTTTGTTTGGAGATTTCTCCATTCTACAAATATTAGTAGGATAAGTATCATTAACCTTTTAGGAAGAATGTAAGCATATTTTAAATACAAATGACAGCTATGCTGTTTTGGCTACTCAAAGCCTTAACCTCTTTATGCAGTGGGTTAATATGACTGCAGTATTAACACACATTATAGGTTTCTGTGGGAAGAAAATTTTACCTCCTATCACAGGGGATGAAAATTCAAGTGCTGACTTTCCCAATCTCCCTTACAACTAGGGATTTGGAACATGATCTAAGCTCGCCCAGTCAGATGTGTCTGTGCCACCTGGACTTGGAAGCTAATGACTTAAACTTTTCTTTCTTTAGTGGCAGCAGCTGTTTAATGGAATAAGCATTTTTCTTACCATAAAGTTCCAAAGTACAGTCTGGGGCTTTTTTCTTAGATATATAGCTAAGCCAGGTTATACATCCATCTCAGCAACTTCTATGAGATATCCACCGCCCTTTTAATAAACTCCTTTTATGCTAAAAGAGCTTAGGTTGACCTCTACTGCAGGTATCTAACCATCCTGACTGATACAGCTCTTAATACCTTTAGTACTGGCCCCACACTCAAATCAACACACACACATATATATGCCAACTTATCATTTTCTCCTGAATATCTCACAGGCATGGAATCAGAGTCACTTAATACCTGTATAATCTTGAACGTGTTACTTTTTCTTTCTGAATCTCTGTTTCTTTTCTATAGAATGGGAATAAAAGCAAGGGAGAAAGGGAAAGGTACACCCAACTAAACACAGAGTTCCAAAGAATAGCAGGGAGGGACAAGAAGGCCTTCTTCAATGAACGGTGAATAAAAGTAGAGGAAAACAACAGAAGGGGAAAGACTAGAGATCTCTTTAGGAAAACTGGAAATATCAAAGGAACATTTTGCCCAAAGGTAGCCACAATAAAGGACAGAAATGGTAGAGACCTAGTAGATGCAGAAGAGATCAAGAAGAGATGATCTGGAGGGATGATGTGGGGTGGGAGGTGGGAGGGGGGTTCATGTTTGGGAGTTCGTGTAAAAAAATAAATAAATACAAAAAAAAAAAAAGAAGAGATGGAAAGAATACATGGAAGAACTGTACAAAAGAGACTTTAATGAACTGGATAACTATGATGGTGTGGTCAGTCACCCAGAACCAGACATTCTGTAGTGTGAAGTCAAGTGAGCCTTCGGAAACACTGCTGTCAATAAAGCTATTTGATGCGATAGAATTTCAGTAGAGCTATTCAAAACCCTAAAGGATGATGCTGTCAATGTGTTGCACTCAATATATCAGCAAATCTGGAAGACCCAGCAGTGGCCACAGGACTGAAAAAGTCAATCCTCATCTCAATTCCCAAGAAGGGTAGTACCAAAGAATGTGCTAGCCATCAGACAATTGCACTCATCTCCCATGCTAGTAAAGTGAAAGTGAAAGTTGTTCAGTCATGTCTGACTCTTTGCCACCCCATGGACTATACAGTCCATGAAATTCTCCAGGCCAGAATACTNAAAGTCAATCCTCATCTCAATTCCCAAGAAGGGTAGTACCAAAGAATGTGCTAGCCATCAGACAATTGCACTCATCTCCCATGCTAGTAAAGTGAAAGTGAAAGTTGTTCAGTCATGTCTGACTCTTTGCCACCCCATGGACTATACAGTCCATGAAATTCTCCAGGCCAGAATACTGGAGTGGGTAGCCTATCCCTTCTCCAAAAGATCTTCCTGACCCAGGAATTGAACAGGGGTCTCCTGCATTGCAGGTGGATTCTTTACCAATTGAGCTATCAGGGAAGCCCCCCATGCTAGTATGGTCATGCTTAAAATCTTGCATGCTAGGTTTCAGCATTATGGGAACCAACAACTTTCAGATGTCCAAGCTGGGTTTAGAAAAGGCAGAGGAACGAGAGATGAAATTGCCAACATTCATTGGATCATAGAGAGCTAGGGAATTCCAGAAAAACATCTACCTCTGTTTCATCGACTATGCTAAAGCCTTTGACTGTGTGGATCGTAACTTACTGTGGAAAGCTCTTAAAGAGATGGGAACACCAGACCATCTTACTTGTCTACTGAGAAACCTGTATGTGAGTCAAGAAGCAACATTTAGAACCTTGTATGGAACAACTGACTGGTTCAGGATTGAGAAAGGAGTATGACAGGGCTGTCTGATGTCACTCTGTTTACTTAACCTATATGCTGAGCACATCATGAGAAATGCTGGGCTGGATGGGTTATAAGATAGGCGGGAGAAACATCAACAACCTCAGGTATATGGATGATACCACTCTAATGGCAGAAAGTAAAGAGGAACTAAAGAGGCTCTTGATGAGGGTGAAAGAGGAGAATGAAAGAGCCAGCTTAAAATTAAATATTAAAAAAACTAAGATCNACATCAACAACCTCAGGTATATGGATGATACCACTCTAATGGCAGAAAGTAAAGAGGAACTAAAGAGGCTCTTGATGAGGGTGAAAGAGGAGAATGAAAGAGCCAGCTTAAAATTAAATATTAAAAAAACTAAGATCATGGCATCAGGCCCCATTACTTCATAGCAAATAGAAAGGGAAAAGGTGGGCTTCCCAGGTGGCACTAGTGATAAAGAATCTACCTGCCTATGCAGAAAACTTAAGAGATGCTGGTTTAATCCCTGGTTTGGGAAGATCTCCTGGAGAAGGAAATGGCAGCCCACTCCAGTATTCTCACCTGGGAAATCCCATGGACAGAGGAGCCTGGCAGGCTACAGTCCATGAGATCGCAAGTGTCAGACACAACTGAGCATCTGAGCACACCATGGCATCCGGCCCCCTTACTTCATGGCAAATAGAAAGGGAAAAAGGTGGAAGTAACAACAGATTTCCTCTTCATGGGCTCTAAAATCACTGTGAATGGTGAAATCAGAAGATGTTTGCTTCTTGACAAGAAAGCTATGACAAACCTAGACAGCGTGTTGAAAAGCAGAGACATTACTCTGCCGACAAAGGTCTGTAAAGTCAAGGCTATGGTCTTCCCAGTGGTCACATAACAGTTGCGAGAGCTGGACCATAAAGAAGGCAGAGTGCCAAAGAATTGATGCCTTCGAACTGTGGTGCTAGAGACCCTGAGAGTCCCTTGGACAGCAAGGAGATCAAACTAGTCAATCCTAAATGAAATAAACCCTGAATATTAGTGGGAAGGACTGATGCTGAAGCTGATGCTCCAGTATTTCGGTCATCTGATGTGAACAGACGACTCATTGGGAAAGTCCCTGATGTTGGGAAAGATTGAGGACAGAAGGAAAAGAGAATATCAGAGGATGAGATGGCTGGATGGCATCATCAATGCAATGGACATGAACTTGGGCAAACTTCGAGAGATGGTGAGGGACAGGGAGGCCTGTTGTGCTACAGTCCATGGGGGTTGCAAAGAGACAGACACGACTGGGCAGCTGAACAACAACAATGCCTCACAAGATTATTGCAATGACCAAATGAGAAACATGGATATAAAAAAATTGGAAACTGAAAAGTGCTATACAGATTTTAGCTATTATTGTAATTGTAGGATGTGAGTTATAATATTGTAGCTTTCCACAGTAATTTATTAAGCGGTAGGGACCACATATATAGGAAACTTGCAGCTGTTTCCTCACTCCTGAGAAACAAGGTTCACCAAAAGTAGCTGTATCTGCAAACAATGTACAGTCTTCTCTCTTTTGACACTGTCTCAAGACTACTTGTAGAGTGTCAGGAGCTAAGCACTCTGTTGGTTATGATTAAAACAAACAAATGATTTGAGTTGGGGAAGAAAAAAAGAGGTAGAATGCATAGAAGAACCAGAATAGGTATTTCTGCAATGCAGGCTTGAGAGTTTTTAAAACTATGCAAAATACTTTAAGATCTCAAGGAAATAGAACTAAAAGGGTGGTCTTGCAGTCAAAATAATCTATTCAGGATGCCTTCACTGGGGTGAATGAACCTGGATACTGTTATCCACTTTGTCATTTTATTTGAGATACAAATAATCATGGAAGGAACATCTATTACCTTGGCCTGACTTGGCTAGCATGCCCATTCCTTGGCTAGTGAAGAGCACTGTCCCTTTAGATTATAGTCAATGTTAATAATTTCCTAACAGGAAATTCAGGATGTTAGTAGGATGGGAAAATAGATCTTAGGTAAACACTACAAATGCACACTATTCTTGGAGGGAAAGAGCATCTTACTGCCAGGCTTTAACAGCACACCAGGTCCAGAATTGTCTTTAACTTAGAAAGAAGCTGACGTCTTGTCTTATCTTCCCTAGAAAACCATACCATAAGGTCTCCCAAGTTCTTGGCAGATATCAAATACTGCCGAGTATTGGGTCTTCCTTTCTCTGAAATGCATGAAAGAGATTTGTCATTGTTGTACTTGGGAAAAAAATGCAATACAAATTTTGTTTGCCAAGAGTTATAAAGATTTAAAATTTTCTCCAAGTTCCTAACAGCTCAAAGTCTTTTTACTGCTCTAAATATGTAGTTTACAATGTATTATTTTACATTTTCAGTATCTATGAGTAGTTGGCAATTAAAGATATTAGTACAGCTTAGTGACTTTGAAAAATACAAATTTACAAATATTAAATTTCTTCTGCCTCTTATGGAAGAAGTAATTGAAGTGTAGATGAGGGAGCCAAGTTAGAGGTATCTTATACTCTATCACTGGGCTCCCCTGGTGGCTTAGACGGTAAAGAATCCACCTGCAATGCAGGAGACTTGGGTTCGATCCTTGGGTTGGGAAGATCTCCTGGAGGGGGGCATGGCAACCCACTCCAATATTCTTGCCTGGAGAATCCCCATGGACAGAGGAGCCTGGCAGGCTCTAGTCCATGGGATTGCAGAGAGTCGGACACGACTGAGTGACTAAGCACGAGCATGCACTATCACTAGAGCAGAGTTTCTCAACCTTGGAAGTATTTACTTTAAAAGTTGGATAATTCTCAGTTGCAGGGGGCTGTCCTGTACATTGTATAATGTTTAACAGCATCCTTGACCTCTACCAACTAGACGTCAGGAACAACTGACCCCAGTTGTGATAACCAAACATGTTTCCAGACACAGTGTCTTTGTGGAAGAAGTTAAAATCACTGCTGATTGACAATCACTGGACAGAGGTTAAGCTAAATAATCCTGTGCATAATTATGTTTAATAAGAAAAAGGTTTACCTGAACTATGCCAAGGTTTATGAGAATCAACAAAGGTTATTCAAAGCTTTTTTGATCTGAAGCATTCAAAAGGCTTGTCTTCTACAGAACCATGAATATACCAGAAAGCAGTACAATGCAGCAATAATCAGAGAGCAACAGCACTGAAACTGAGATCAGTTTAGGCCAAAGACAGAAATTATGGCAGTGGAAATTGCACACAGACCCTATTGGTACCAAAGTTACAGCTTACTTCAGCAATAATGCGATACAGTGTTGCATTATTAACTGAGAATATGTCAATGTAAGAGAGTTTTCCAATCAAATTCTTAAGGATGTTAATTTTTGTGACATACACTTCAGGATAAACTGGAGTAGGTAGAGGCTACTGAGTCTGCACATTTTAAAACTAATCATTGTTTAGTTTTACACCTGTGCTGTCTCTGGAAAACATATAAGGCATAGCTTTCAAAAGCAACATTTCTGTGTCTCTGCACTAGCTAATCATGATTATATTCTTGTTCATAAAATAGTTGCAACCAGTTGAGAATGTTCATATTATATACTCAGTGCTAGTTTCATGATATTGCTTATACTTTAATACCATGGTGATCTGGAATATATTAATCATTTAAAGTTCAGAGAATTTGGAAATTTCTACTGTAGATTTGTGTGTCTTCTATTTCCAACATACATATGACAGGTCCGTTTTTATTCATTACATCATGTTCTTGTTTTCCTTCCATGAATTTGCCATAATTTGCAGAGAAAATTGTCAAGACAGATTTATTTCTGCATCGAAGCCTCAGTGTACCATTCTCACACACTGTCTTTATTCGGTAGTTCACTAGGAAACAAAGTTGATACTTTAGATTCCCTTTCAAATTCAATATTATATTCCAATATGTATATTTTTAAACTGTTTTGAAGCACTGATAGTTTAAACCTCCTTAAAATGAGGAGAAATATATAATAAAGTCATCTGAATTTGTAAAAATCAGCTGTCAAAAGAATTGCAATCCAAATTTGGGATTCCATGAAAAATTTTTAAATGAGAAGAGGGCTAAAGTGGAAGTAGCTCTTACTTTTGGGCAAATTTCAAATCTTGAGTTATAGAATAGAAATAGGCCTCTGTCACCAAGAAGTATTTTGTGTTTCTGGGTTAATACAGCTTAAGGTATTATACAGTGTTTTAAAATTGCTAAACATGAAAACAAAGACACAACACTTAGAAATGAGCCCACAGACTATATAGGTCCCATCCTTTTTGGTAAATTCCCTCTTGATTTTAAACACCACTGTAAAACTTGCCGTCTACATTTATAAGATACTATAAGATACTTGTATATGCCAGGACATGGATCTTGTCCAAACATTTGACTATTCACAGATATCTGACACGAGCGTTTGTCCTTGCACTCATCCAAGAGTTTCTTGTGAAGAAGGAAAAGAGAGAAATTACTGAATAGAAGTTCACATAAATGTGTTACTATTTCCACTAATGAATTTTACAAAATTTTAAAAAGTTGAATTCTTTAACTTTCCAATAAAATGTTTATTTTTCCCCTGACACATAGATGTTCTTGAATTACAGTTCTGTTACTTACTTGCTATGTGACTACCAGCAAATTGCCTCTGCAAAATTATATTTGCTTGTATGTTAAATGAGATACTAATTCCTGGCACAAGTTAAGCAAAGGGCTATTTTAAAATCTAATTTCTACATAAGTGAAAGCTTTTAATATATGACAAATTGAATACTCTCTGGTTCCCTGAAATAGAAAAAGCAGGTGGCCAAGCAATTAAAGTGGTTAGTTACAATAGGAAGGAGAGAAGAAACTCTTAAAAGTGAGGGGGAAAAAAAGAGAGAGAGCCTAGTATCATGAGAGCCAAAGGAACTGCATGTTTAAAGAAAGGTAGAATGGTAGACTGTGTCAGATGACACCAATAAGTCACATTTGATAAAGACATAAGAGGGTCCACTGGTGAATATCATTGCTGATCTCAGTGGAGCTAGTGGTGGCAGGAATAAGACTGAGTTGCTACCAAGAAAGTGGAGATGGAAAGTGTATTCTTTCAAGCATATAAGGATGAATGATGGGTCAATCAGGAAGCTGCCTGTACATTAGTCTCTTGTTGCTGTTGTTTTTAGTTGCTAAGGCATATCCAACTCTTTATGAGCCCACAGAATGTAGCCTGCCAGGCTCCTCTGTCCATAGAATTCTCCAGGCAAGAATACTGGAGTGAGTTGTCATTTCCTCCTCCAGGGGATCCATCCCAATCCAGGGATCGAACCCAAGTCTCTTGCATTGGAAGGCAGATTCTTTTCCCTAAGCCATCTGGGAAGCCCATATTAGTCTCTAGGGAAAACTAGAATGTTCTCAATTGATTCCAGGTATATTTTAGTTTGTATTAGATCATAAGCTCCTAGGAAACTTTTCAAATGATAGAGCACTTAATCCAGCACCCATCTAGGTCACCAATGACCTCTATTACTGAATAGCTGTATAACTTGGGAGAATCAGTTTGTTTATCTGATTCTCAGTTTCCTTATCTATAAAATGATATTTAAAAGTAGTACCTACTTCATGAGGTTATGTGTACTAAAGGAAAGAATTCACGTATTGTGCCAAGTAATATGCCTGGCACATAGTAAGTACTCAAAGAATGCTCAGTTCAGTTCAGTCGTTCAGTCATGTCTTACTCTTTGTGACCCTATGAATCGCAGTATGCCAGGCCTCCCTGTCCATCACCAACTCCCAGAGTTCACTCAGACTCACGTCCATCAAGTCAGTGATGCCATCCAGCCATCTCATCCTCTGTCGTCCCCTTCTCCTCCTGCCCCCAATCCCTCCCAGCATCAGAGTCTCTTCCAATGAGTCAACTCTTCGCATGAGGTGGCCAAAGTACTGGAGTTTCACCTTTAGCATCATTCCTTCCAAAGAAATCCCAGGGTTGATCTCCTTCAGAATGGACTGGTTGGATCTCCTTGCAGTCCAAGGGACTCTCAAGAGTCTTCTCCAATGCCACACTTCAAAAGCATCAATTCTTCGGCGCTCAGCCTTCTTCACAGTCCAACTCTCACATCCATACATGACCACTGGAAAAATCATAGCCTTGACTAGATGGACCTTA
>SJYX01007800.1:51236-71429 GCA_006410675.1 Oreotragus oreotragus | reverse complement strand
TTGAAATAGCTCAACTGGAATGCCATCACCTCCACTAGCTTTGTTCGTAGTGATGCTTTCTAAGGCCCACTTGACTTCACATTCCAGGATGTCTGGCTCTAGATGAGTGATCACACCATCGTGATTATCTCAGTCTTGAAGATCTTTTTTGTACAGTTCTATGTATTCTTGCCACCTCTTCTTAATATCTTCTGCTTCTGTTAGGTCCACACCATTTCTGTCCTTTATTTGTTCCCTTTGTATCTCTAATTTTCTTGAAGAGATCTCTAGTCTTTCCCATTCTGTTCTTTTCCTCTATTTCTTTGCATTGATTGCTGAAGAAGGCTTTCTTATCTCTTCTTGCTAATCTCTGGAACTCTGCATTCAAATGCTTATATCATCTTAAAGAATGTTAGCTATTACTATATAAGAAGGGAAGGGAAATGGCCAAATTAAGAATATGTAACTGAAATCAAAGCTCTTCTAATCTAAATGGTGTAATCAAGCTATGTGTGATTAATTTCTTTTCCATTTTACTCATGTCTCCATGGTAATTACATATTTAATCTATTCTTTCCTCAAATAAAATTAGATATGTTTGCTTTGGTGGCTCAGAGGTTAAAGCATCTGCCTCCAATGCAGGAGACCTGGATTCGATCCCTGGGTTGGGAAGATCCCCTGGAGAAGGAAATGGCAGTCCACTCCAGTATTCTTGCCTGGAGAATCCCATGGATGGAGAAGCCTAGTAGGTTACAGTCCACGGGGTCGCAAAGAGTCAGACACGACTGAGCGACTTCACCTTCACCTTTTGCTTTTGAATACAGAGTTACCTGGACCCTTGCTTTCTGAGAAGTTGGGTCTTACCTGTCTAGCTGTGACTGACACACAGGTGGCATTTTCACTGGTCTTACCAATTAGAGTTGGACAAAAGTTTACATCAGGGATTTTATGACCATAAAAGGCAGAAAAGATGCTGATGAATGTCTTTTGTGGGCAAGTGAGTCCCAATTTCTCTCCTTCACATGCGTGAGCTGTATGGTTCTTCAAGACTTTCTTAAGGTAGCCTGAAGGAAGAGACAAACAATGGAGCAAACATGGTATTATTCTGAAAGGATTTTGTGTAGGGTGAAGGACCTCTAATTTCATCTTGGCTAGCCCTCCACACAGTTACTGCATGTCTTTAACAAAATCCCAGCAATTGGTCATCTAGCATCTGCTTAAGCACTTTTAGTAACAGAAGATTTGAAATATGGCTGTAGGATAGTTGTATTAAAATTTCTTCTCATGTTAACTGAAACCCTGACCACCCTGCTGTAACTTATATTTAATGATGCTACTTCTATCACATGGAGTTATATAGAATTGGTCTGAGGTCTCGTTCCCATGATGCTTCAGTAGATGTTTAAGAACAGTGACTTTCTTAGACTTTCTTGAATCACAAACCAAATTTCCTCAACTTTCCTTTCTTCTAAATGGTCTTCAAATTTCTCACCATATTTGGAAATCTCATATGAATCCCATCTAGTTTGTCAATAAACTTCTTAAGGTTCTGGAAAAAATATGTGATGAGTCTGAATAAATGAAGTACAATGTAGTTTCTAGCAGCTATTTTTTTCTTCCATTTTGAAACCCAGGATATTATTCCATGATCTCATGTCTTATGAAACTGTATCAGACACTTTTAATAAAATACACAATATTTATTTCTCCTTTATTTACTAACAGAAGCCCTATTTTTTTGTGTGTGAGTGGCAGTAATTTCCCCAGTCTCAAGTAAGATATTTACATTTATTTGAATCATCTTCAACTTCCTTTATCATTGTTTTATATTTCTCAGTGTAAAGGTCATCATCTCCTTGGTTAGATTTATTCATAAGTATTTTATTTTCTTTTATGTGATTTTTAAAATAGTTTTTTTTCTTTTTATTTCTGATATTTAATTAGTGTAAAGAAATGCAAGAGATTTCTGTACATTAATCTTGTATTCTGCTACCTTGGTGAATTCATTCATTAGTTCTAACAGCTTTTAAATGGAAACTTTAGGGTTCTTTATATAGAATATCATGTCATATGCAAATAGTGACAGTTTTACTTCCTCCCTTCCAATTTGGATACCTTTAATATTTTTTCTTGTCTGATTGCTATGGCTCGAGCTTCCAATACTATGTTGAATAGCAGTAGTGAAAGTGGACATCCTTATCTTATTCCTGAATTTAGCAGGAAAGGCTTTCAACTTTTCATTGCTGAGTATTATTTGGGTTTGTCATAAATGGTTTTTGTTATGTTGAGATATTTTCCCTCTATACCCAGCTTGAAGAGACTTTTTATCATGAATGGATGTTGAATTTTGTTAAATGCTTTTCTGTGTCTATTGAGATTATCATGTGATTTTTTTTAAGCTCCCTTTGTTAATGTGGATTATATTGACTGATTTGCTAATATTGAACCATCCTTGTGTTTCTGAAGTTCAATTTGATCATGGTGTATGATCCTCTGTGTGTGTGTGTGTGTGTGCGCGCGTGTGTGCGTGTGTGTGTGTGTATTCCTTTCTCTTGCAATTACTTAATATCTGTGTGTCTGAAGTTACTCTTCTACCAAAAGGGAATAATCATAGTATGAGTTTGGTTCTGGACACTAGCGACTTTGAGTTATGATCATATTTTCTAGAGTTGGAACAAGAACTTTATTATACTTTCAACAACAACAAAAATACAGTCTACAAAAATGAAACAAATAAAAAAGGTATCAGCATCAAATTGGCATCAAACTGTTGACTCACCTAAATAACAGTAATGATGTTTCCAGTATTAAATCATGAGCCAGCATCTTATTTCAGGATAAACTGAAGAACAATTAACTACTTGGGATCTCACAAGCTCTAGCGATGCTGTGGATAATATAAATCATCATATTGTTTAAAAGTGTAGATTTGGCTTTTACACTTACTTGTTTTCAGGGTCAACCATAGTTTCCCTGTCTATATAGTAAGTAAAGAATATATTTTCCTAACACCTAGGCCAGGGCTGATGTTCATCAGTGTCACTCTATCTAATGTCCCTAAGAGTCCTCTAGAGGGAAGCAGAGGGAAGGACTGTCAAGAGCTGTGGCTACGTAAACAAAATGGAAAGAAATATTTGTAGTGAATTTTGTTAATACAGGTATGGGTGCATGCTCAGTAACTCAATCATGTTTGACTCTTTTGTGACCCCATGGACTGTAGCCCACCAAGCTTCTCTGTCCACGGGAGTCTCCAGGCAAGAATATTGGAGTCGGTTGCCATTTCCTCCTCCAGGGGATCTTCCCAACCCAGGGAATAAACCCGCGTATCTGATGTCTCCTGCACTGGCAGGTGGCTTCTTTAGGACTGCACCACCTAGGAAGCCCTTAATATAGGTGTAAAACCCTCCACATCTATTACAATCTGTCTTCCACTCACAAGACAGCTAGTCTAAATCATTATTTTAATAGTGTAGAGTATCTACTTTGCTCTGCTGGCAAAGACTCCATTTTTCTGTTCTCCAGAAAAGTATTTATTCTTGAACCCATTTCTTTCTCTGAAATACTTTTCTATAACCTGGTCTCTGGGGATGTTTGCAGTATCAACAGGAAGAGCCCTACCTCTGAAACATTCACAAATGCCAAACAATACTTTGACCTCTGAAGAAAAGAAGTAGTCGGTATCCTTTTCAGAAGACCTCATAGGCCATTTTTTCTTGACTTCCTTTTCTTGCTTTAGCAGTTCCCTGACAATATACAATTTCCTGCTATGTATAAACACAAAGCTCTCATGTCCACAGAACAACAAGAAATGCTTGAAGAAAGTTGTTTGTTTGTTTGTTTGTTTTCTTTTTCAAGTGCCTCCCTTTGGTATATAATGAGGAAACTCTCAACTTCTATTCTCTTCTCACCCTTACATTTCCTTCCAAACTCAGCTTCATTCTGTGTGCTCTAAGAAGCCTTTGACTCAGTGCAGACCCCTTCCTCTTTACTGGTGCTGATGAGATGGTATGAGGAAGTATCAACTCACAGATGTTTTCTATACTCATTCTACAACAGTAATAATATCTAAATAACTAAATGCAGCAACTAAGTAAGTAAGTAAAGTCACTCAGTCGTGTCCGACTCTTTGTGACCCCGTGGACTGCAGCCCACCAAGCTCCTCAGTCCATGGGATTCTCCAAGCAAGAATACTGGAGTGGGTTGCCATTTCCTTCTCCAGGGGATCTACCCGACCCAGGGATCGAACCCAGGTCTCCCGCATTGGAGGCAGATGCTTTAACCTCTGAGCCACCAGGGTAGGGAGGGAGCATGTCCTAGTATCAAAAGGAAAGAAAAGAGAGGGTCAGAAATTATCAACTCACCTGGAAATTCTGGGACTGCTTCCTGCACAACTGCCAAACAAAGAAAACCGCACTGATCCAAAATGCAGGCCTTTGCAGCTCAGAAATTGTCCCAGAATAGCCATTTGGGGTCGTACTTCCTCACTTGCCTGCATCCAGCTCAAAATGGCACTGGAATCCAGAGTCACTAGCCTCAAGCTTCTAAAAGACCCTCATTGTCTATAAACAAAGAGTCCACTCTTTGTCTCATGTGTGTGTGTGTGTGTGTGTGTGTGCGTGTGTGTGTGCATGTGTGTGTATCTGTGTGTGAAAGAGAGAGAGACAGAGAGAGAGAAAAAGATCCATAGCTAGAGAGAAAAAATGAAAAGAATTAAAAAAGCAAAAAGAAAGACTATTTCACACACTTATACAAAATGAATCACTTTAATTGGTCATCTGAAGGGTCAACCAAGCCTAAGGAGGTATTGTGCATTGAACAAGTTTATGCTTTTAGCTTTCACTAGAAAAAAGAGGTCACTTAAGCAATAATATTGCAAAAAAAAAAAAAAGAAATAGTATTGTAATAACAAGAAGGAAAAGATGTACTTCTCTGCTTCCCCTAACCCCATCTACTTTATATACCATGAGGGTTGATATGTAATGCAAAATTCTTGTCTATAGCCTAGCATTGTAGCACTGCAGTCAATGAAGCCTAAGCATTATCACAGAGGGAATATATACACGAAGAATATCCAAGAGCTCACCTCCAGTTCAAGGATCTCATACAAATATTACTTGAGTTTTATTGCTATGTGTGAAAATCTTTTTTATAAAGTTGTTTGTATATGTATAGATTATTAGTTCCTCACTATAAAATGTCTAAAGTATTATATTATTATAATAAAGAACATAGAATATAATATAAATATAAAGTATAATAAATAAGAATATTTATTATATATTATAATGAAGAAGAGTATTAACTAAATGTTAAGCATAAGATGGGGGCTAAGGAAAATCTCCGAAGAAAAAGTGTTTGTAATATTAAGAAAACATGATCAGAGAAGATAGAGATGTGAAAATGAGATGTGTCCATCTACCCTCAGTGGGTATTCAGCAGAAAGACAGATAGTCAAAGCTTCTATATATAATAATACCAGTGTGATGATCTGAAAACTTTGAGACAGTTGCTAAGAAAGTAATAAAATTCCTGGCCTTTTAAAAAGAAACTTCATCTCAAACTTTGGCCCTTGAATCCTAGGTAGGCCTGGAGAAACATTGTTAATTTTTTTGAACATTAGAGAGCTTAATCAAGATTTTTAAATTCCATAAATCATTGTATATATAAAAGAAAAATATCTGCAGCAAGAGGTAAGAAGGGGAATGAGATGCTGAGTTCTCAGTCCTAGTACATGAGCATTTGGAAACCTATTAGGCAAAGGCCATAGGGGAAAGAGGAGCAAAGAATATTTTGAATTTGAATTCAAAGTAAAACATGGTTCTACTATCTGTAAAATATTGATAAGACTTACTTTCAGCTCTGGCAACATAACAGACTAATATGATGATCATACTTTGTATAACAGCAAGACAACTATATGCTGGCTAAATGCTCTTTAACACTAAAGGTGAAATTTAAGGACATTATGCTAAATGAAATAAACCATTCAGAAAGACAAATATGGTGTGATTTCATTTATATGAGGGTACCTAAAGTAGTAAAATTTGTAGAATCAAAGAGAGTAATGGTAGTCGGCAGATATTCAGGAGAGCGGCCATTGCCGCTGTTCAATTGCTCAGTCATGTCTGACTCTTTGCGACCCCATGGACTGCAGCAAAATAGCCTTCCCTGTCTTTCACCATCTCCCAGAGCTTGCTCAAACTCATGTCCATCAAGTCTGTGATGCCATCCAACCATCTCATCCTTTGTTGTCCCCTTCTTTTCCTGTCTTCAATCTTTGCCAGCATCACGGTCTTTTCCAATGAGTCAGCTCTTCACATCAAGTGGCCAAAGTATTGGAGTTTCAGCTTCAGCATCAGTCCTTCCAATGAATACTCAGGACTGAATATTTATTTTAGGATTCACTGGTTTGATCTCTTGCAGTACAAGGGACTCTCAAGAGTTTTCTCCAACACCACAGTTCAAAAGCATCAATTCTTAGGTGCTCAGCTTTCTTTATAGTCCAACTCTCACATCCATACATGACTAGTGGAAAAACCATAGATTGACTAGACAGAACTTTGCTGGCAAAGTAATGTATCTGCTTTTTAATACACCATATAGGCTTGTCATACATTTTCTTCCAAGGAGCAAGTGTCTTTTGATTTCATGGCTACAGTCACTGTCCACAGTGATTTGGAGACCAAGAAAATAAATTCTGTCACTATTTCCATTGTTTCCCCTTCTATCTGCCTTGAAGTGAGGGGACCAGATGCCATGATCTTTGTTTTTTGAATGTTGGGATTTAAGCCAATTTTTTTACTCTCTTCTTTCACCTTCATCAAAAGGTTCTTAAGCACCTCTTTGCTTTCTGTCAAAGAGTGGTGTCATCTATATATCTGAGGTTATTGATATTTATCCCAGCAATCTTGACTCTGGCTTGTGATTCATCCAGCCTGGAATTTCACATGATGTACTCTGCATATAAGTTAAATGAGCAGGGTGGCAATATACAGCCTTGAGGTATTCCTTTCCCGATTTTGAACCAATCCATTGTGCCATGTCTGGTGCAAACTGTTGCTTCTTGACTGTATGCAAGAGACAGGTAAGGTGGACTTAGATTCCCATACTAAGAATATTCCATAGTTTGCTGTGATCCACACAATCAAAAACAACACCCAGTTGTGGATGTGACTGGTGATGGAAGTAAAGTCTGATGCTGTAAAGAGCAATATTGCATAGGAACCTGGAATATTAGGTCCATGAATCAAGGCAAATTGGAAGTGGTTAAACAGGAGATGGCAAGAGTGAACATCGACATTTTAGGAATCAGCGAACTAAAATGGACTGGAATGGGTGAATTTAACTCAGATGACCATTATGTCTATTACTGTGAGCAAGAATCACTTAGAAGAAATGGAGTAGCTCTCATAGTAAACAAAAAAATCTGAATGCAATACTTGGAAACAATCTCAAAAATGACATAATGACCTCTGTTCATTTCCAAGGCAAACCATTCAATATCACAGTAATCCAAGTCTATGCCCCGACCAGTAATTCTGAAGAAGTTGAAGTTGAACAGTTCTGTGAAGACCTACAAGAACATCTAGAACTAACACCCAAAAAAGATGTCCTTTTCATTATAGGGGACTGGAATGCAAAAGTAGGAAGTCAAGAAACACCTGGAGTAACAGGCAAATTTGGCCTTGGANTATTTATCCCAGCAATCTTGACTCTGGCTTGTGATTCATCCAGCCTGGAATTTCACATGATGTACTCTGCATATAAGTTAAATGAGCAGGGTGGCAATATACAGCCTTGAGGTATTCCTTTCCCGATTTTGAACCAATCCATTGTGCCATGTCTGGTGCAAACTGTTGCTTCTTGACTGTATGCAAGAGACAGGTAAGGTGGACTTAGATTCCCATACTAAGAATATTCCATAGTTTGCTGTGATCCACACAATCAAAAACAACACCCAGTTGTGGATGTGACTGGTGATGGAAGTAAAGTCTGATGCTGTAAAGAGCAATATTGCATAGGAACCTGGAATATTAGGTCCATGAATCAAGGCAAATTGGAAGTGGTTAAACAGGAGATGGCAAGAGTGAACATCGACATTTTAGGAATCAGCGAACTAAAATGGACTGGAATGGGTGAATTTAACTCAGATGACCATTATGTCTATTACTGTGAGCAAGAATCACTTAGAAGAAATGGAGTAGCTCTCATAGTAAACAAAAAAATCTGAATGCAATACTTGGAAACAATCTCAAAAATGACATAATGACCTCTGTTCATTTCCAAGGCAAACCATTCAATATCACAGTAATCCAAGTCTATGCCCCGACCAGTAATTCTGAAGAAGTTGAAGTTGAACAGTTCTGTGAAGACCTACAAGAACATCTAGAACTAACACCCAAAAAAGATGTCCTTTTCATTATAGGGGACTGGAATGCAAAAGTAGGAAGTCAAGAGATACCTGGAGTAACAGGCAAGTTTGGCCTTGGAGTACAAAAAGAAGCAGATCAAAAGCTGACAGAGTTTTGTCAAGAGAACGCACTGGTCATAGCAAACACCTTCTTCCAACAACACGAGACAACTCTACACATGGACATCACCAGATGGTCAATACCAAAATCAGATTGATTATATTCTTTGCAGCCAAAGATGGAGAAGCTCTATACAGTCAGTGAAAACAAGGCCAGGAGCTGACTGTGTCTCAGATCATGAACTCCTTATTGCCAAATTCAAACTTAAATTGAAGAAAGTAGAGAAAATCACTAGAACATTCAGGTGTGACCTAAATCAAATCCCTTATTATTATACAGTGGAAGTGACAAATAGATTCAAGGGATTAGATCTGATAGACAGAGTGCCTGAAGAACTATGGACAGAGATTTGTGACATTGTACAAGAGGCAGAGATCAAGACCATCCCCAAGAAAAAGAAATGCAAAAAGGAAAATGGCTGCCTGAGGAGTCCTTACAAATAGCTGAGAAAAGAAGAGAAGCTAAAGGCAAAGGAGAAAAGGAAAGACACACACAGTTGAATGCAGACTTCCAAAGAATAACAAGGAGAGATAAGACACCCTTCTTCAGTGATCCATGCAAAGAAATAGGGGAAAACAATAGAATGGGAAAGACTAGAGATCTCTTCAAGAAAATTAGAGATACCAGGGAACATTTCCTGCAAATAAGGGCACAATAATGGACAGAAATGTATGGACCTAACAGAAGCAGAAAATATTTTTTAAAAAGGTGGCAATAATACACAGAGGAACTATACAAAAAAGATTTTCATGACCCAAATAATCACGATGGTGTGATCACTCATCTAGAGCCAGACATCCTGGAATGTGAAGTCAAGTGGGCCTTAGGAAGCATCACTACGAGCAAAGCTAGTGGAGGTGATGGAATTCCAGTTGAGCTATTTCAAATCCTAAAAAAATGATGCTGTGAAAGTGCTGCACTCAATATGCCAGCAAATTTGGAAAACTCAGCAGTGGCCAAAGACTGCAAAAGTCAGTTTTCATTCTAATCCCAAAGAAAGGCATTGCCAAAGAATGCTCAAACTACCACACAATTGCACGCATCTCACATGCTAGCAAAGTAATGCTCAAAATTATTCAAGCCATACTTCAACAGTATGTCATCCGTGAACTTCCAGATGTTCAAGCTGGATTCAGAAAAGGCAGAGAAATCAGAGATCTAATTGCCAACATCCATTGTATCATTGGAAAAGCAAGATAGTTCCAGAAAAACATCTATTTCTGCTTTATTGACTATGCCAAAGACTTTGACTATGTGGATCACAAAAAACTGTGGGAAATTCTTAAAGAGAAGGGAATACCAGACCACCTCACCTGCCTCCTGAGAAATCTGTGTGCAAGTCAAGAAGCAACCATTAGAACTGGACATGGAACAACAGACTGGTTCCAAATCAGGAAAGAAGTATCTCAAAGCTGTATATCATCACCCTGTTTATTTAACTTCTATGCAGAGTACATCATGCTATATGCGGGGCTGGATAAATCACAAGCTGAAATCAAGGTTGAAGGGAGAAATATCAATAACCTCAGATATACAGATGACACCACCCTTATGGCATAAGCAAAGAAGAACTAAAGAGCCTCTTGATGAATGTAAACGAAGCTAGTAAAAAAGTTGGCTTAAAATTCAACATTCAGAAAACTAAGATCATGGCATCTTGTCTCATCAGTTCATGGAAAATAGATGGGGAAACAATGGAAACAGTGACAGACTTTATTTGGGGAGGCTCCAAAACAACTGCAGATGGTAACTGCAGCCATAAAATTCAAAGACACTTGCTCCTTGGAAGAAAAGCCATGACAAACCTAGACAGCATATTAAAAACAGAGATATTACTTTGCCAACAAAGGTCCATCTAGTCAAAGCTATGTTTTTCCAATAGTCATGTATGGATGTGAGAGTTGCACCATAAAGAAAGCTGAGCACCAAAGAATCAATGCTTTTGAACTGTGGTGTTGGAGAAGACTCTTGAAAGTCCCTTGGACTGCAAGGAGATCCAACCAGTCCATCCTAAAGGAGATCAGTCCTGGGTGTTCATTGGAAGGACTGATTTTGAAGCTGAAACTCCAATACTTTGGCCACCTGATGCAAAGAGCTGACTCATTTGAAAAGACCCTGATGCTGGGAAAGATTGAGGGCAGAAGGAGAAGGCAATGACAGAGGATGAGATGGTTGGATGGCATCACCGACTCAATGGAAATGTGTTTGGGTGGACTCCGAGAGTTGGTGATAGACAGGGAGGCCTGGTGTGTTGTGGTTCATGGGGTCACAAAGAGTAGGACACGACTGAGTGACTGAACTGAAATGAATTGAGAATGTGTAATCCATAATTATTTGAACCAATCTCTTGTATATAGGCCTATATATTGTTTGCAATTTTTCAGTATTATAAACAATGCTGAAATGGAAAAAAAAAAAAAAAAAGAAAGCTGAGTGCCAAAGAACTGATGCTTTTGAACCATGGTGTTGGAGAAGACTCTTGAGAGTCTCTTGGACAGCTAGAAGATCCAACTAGTCAATCCTAAAAGAAATCATTACTGAATATTCTTTGAAAGAACTGATGCTGAAGTTGAAACTCCAATACTTTGGCCACCTGATGGGAAGAACTGACTCACTGGAAAAGACCCGGATGTTGGGAATGATTGAAGGCGGGAGGAGAAGGGGACGACAGAAGATAACATGATTGGATGGCATCACCAATTCAATGGACATGAGTTTGAGTAAACTCCGGAGTTGGTTATGGACAGGGAAGCCTGGTGTGCTCCAATCCATGGGGTCACAAAGAGTCAGACACAACTGAACAACTGAACACTGTTTTTCTGGAATACTGGATGGGAGGGGGACGTTGAAAGTTATTAGTCATTGCACATTCAGTTTCAGATAAGCAAGATTAATTAATTCAAGATCTGCTGTATAACATTGTATCTACAGGCGATGATAATATATTGTACACTAAAAAATGTAATAGGGCTTCCCTGGGGGCTCAGCTGGTAAAGAATCTGCCTGCAGTGCAGGAGACCTGGCTTTGATCCTTGGGGGAAGATCCCCTGGTAAAAGGAATGGCAACCCACTCCAATATTCTTGCCTGGAGAATCCCTTGGACAGAGGATTCTGACGGGTTACAGTCCATAGCAATCGCTAAGAGTTGAACACAACTTAGTGACTAACACACAGGCAAATATTTTAAGAGAATAGATCTTACTTTAAGGTTTATCAAAATGAAATAAAAATTCAAAAAGACATGATATCTAAGCATGATGACAAAGAAAGATTGAAAGTAAATGAAATATAAATATGTACTACACAGAAGATCTAAGAAAGCTAAAGTAGTTACTTTGATATTAGAAAAATAATAGTTATATTGTATATTTTGAAATCACTTTATTGGAAAATTGAAAATATCCTCAACATCTTTATTCATTATATAATTGCAAATCAAAAATCACAATGAGATTTCACTATATATCCACCAAAATGGCTGAAATTAACCAGTTGACAACATCAAATTTTGGCAAGGATATGGAACCACTAAAACCCCTATACATAGCGGGAATGTAACATGGTACAAATACTTTGAAAAGTGGTTTTTCAGTTTTTCATAAAGCTAGATATACACCTATCCTACTACCCAACACTTCTGCTTTTAGAAATTACCCAAGGAAAATGAAAAAATATGAGTATGTTGTAACTTGAACACAAATGTTTATAGCAGCTTCTTTTATAATAATAAAGAACTGAAAAGAAGCCAGATGTTCATCAACAGTTAAATGTATAAATCAACAGCAGTTTATTAATATAGCTATAAAACATTTGGTGATAAAAGGAATGAACATAGATACACACATCAAATATGAGTGCTTCTCAAAAGAGGCTTCACTGAAAGTGCTTACATGTATGATTCTATAATTTAAGTTCCAAAACAAGCAAAATCAACATGTGGTGAAAAGCATAAGAACAATGGTTGCCCCTAGGGCATGAGAATAAGGCTAATTTTGAAGAGACCTGAAGAACCTTTTCGTATGATCCAGTCGTCCAACTCCTGGGTATATACCTTAGAGAAATGAAACTTATATGTTCATATAAAAATTTATCCATGAATGCTCATATCTGCTTTGTTCAAAATTGCCAAAAACCTGGAAACAACCAAAATGTCCTCCAATAGGCCGAGGGTTAAACAAACTGTGGTACATCCACACGATGGAATACTACTCAACAATAGAACATAACTATTGAAACACACAACAATCTTGATGAACCTCAAAAGCAGTATGTTTAGTGATAGCAGCCAGCCTCAAAAGCTGACAGACGTAATGAATCTACTTACAAGACACGTGGGAAAGGTAGTTTTTTAAGAGATGGAGACCAGAGGAGCAGTTGTCAAGGATTAGGTTTGAAGAAAGAGTTTGCCAGCTATTGAGAGTTTAAAGTACTCTATAATATCGCATTCTTTTTGTATGGCTAAGGGGCCTGCATGGGCCTTGAGTGGACACAAATTTATCCTCAAGGGCATGCCCTGGATGACAGCCAGCAGGATCATAAGAAATTGCAACTGAGATGACTTCCCCAAAGGCCCTGGCAATTTAACAGTCTCTTCTGCCTCCCAGCTCCTTTCTCTTGTGGGTCCGTTAGATAGAACTCCCACAGAGCTTACCAAAACTCTGCTGGTTTATTTATTTTATTTGGTTTTGAATTGACCAATTTGGCCTTATCCAGGGAACCCCAGAAACACTTAACCTATGGGCCCTAATAAAAGCTGTAAGTCCCAGTTGCTGCTGCCTTCTCTCTGCCTGTTCCCTGCCCTGACCTCCTGTGTGGCCCTCCAGGCGTGCTTTGTACCTCCTCCAGGACTTGTGAGTAATAACTTCTCCATTTCACTTTCCCTTGTGGTATTTGTTGAATTTTTGCTCCCCATCCAACTCTCCACCCAGGGGTCTATTTAACCAACATTCTTTTTACAAAAATCAAGCACTTAAACAGTGACTGCTGTACCAGACCAGGGACTTGCTGGATTGGTAGAGCTGTTCCATGTCCTGAATGTGGTGGTGAATGCACACATGTATACATGTGCTAAATTCATAGAACTGGGCTCCAAAAGAGGTTGATTTTATTGCATAATATAAGAAAACAAAACAACAACAACAAAAAAAAAACAAAAAAGAAATATCACAGTGCCATGGGCTGCATACAGAACTAACCTTACTACTTAGTAAGTTTTTATTTTAGCACAGATATACTTTTATATGGGCTTCCCTGGTGGCTCACTGGTAAAGAATCTGCCCACCAATGCAAGAGAAGCAGATTCGATCCCTGGATCCAAAAGATCCCTTGGAGAAGGAAATGGCAACCCACTCCAGTATACCAGCCTGGGAAATTTCAGGGACAGAGGAGCCTGGCAAGCTATCGTCCATGGGGTTGCTAAAGAGTCAGACATGACTGACTGACTGAGTAAGCAACATGTTTTTATATATTTTAGAAAGATCTTTTCTGTTCTATATTATGTGTATCATATATATGTAATTTCCTCTAATTCTTCTAACCATTATTCTGAAATGGTGGGCAGATATTATGTTCTTATTATTTAAAATGAAATTAAAGGTCAGTAAAAGGCTAGTTCCTTATCAGGGAAGCAGCAGTCAGCATAAAGCTTCTTACTAATCAAATCCAAACTACCTAAGGCATAAAGAAATAGCATTAATTTTAAAACGTGGGTCTCAGACGTGATAACTATTCCAGCTTTCTAGGCTAAAGCTGAATTTCCATGGTGATATGCAAATTGAGAGTGGCCGGAGGCGGAGCCTGGTCCCGCGAAAGTCACATATGCAAAATTAGGGTGGTGGCACGGGCCCTGGCCACAGCCCACCATTACTAGGTGACAGCTTGCTCCCGCAGGTTGAAAGCAGGGCATCTCCTGGCATCTCTAAAGGCACACGACCAAAAAGTCAACTGGTGACCCCGAGTGACCCTGATTCTGAGTTTGCATACAGGCGAGTTGTGCCCCACTCCAGTCCCCATCCCGCCACAGTCTTGTGGTCTAGGCCCTTGCCCCCATGGGCATCTAGGCCCTACTTCCATGGGAACCCCTGTCAAACACACTGTCCACCATCCTTGCATCCCATGCCACCGAGCGGTCAGTCACCTTGGCACCTTCCCTTGACCATGACGCCACCCTCTCGGTCTTGAGCATCACCGCCAGGACTCTGGTGCCTCTGGGGACTTGGCCTGGCTCCTACTTGCTCAGAGCCAACGGGGGAGGCTTCCTTTCCCCGGCCTTCACCCCAGACCCCACTCCACCGCACCCCCACTGCAGCCAGCCTCTTTCACCAAGGCCACCACATGTGCTGTCACCGTGGGCGACCGCTCCTCTCTGCCTGCCATCCCCGACTGCACCCGTACCCACAACACTCCCACTCTGCTCCAGTCAGACCCCCGACCCCCACCTCTCCAAAGAGGGGTGTCCCACCACCACCTCCCAGGCCAAGTGACTGAAGCACACACAGGGATGTCTTGAAACACTTTGATTGATTCGACATGACTGGGCCTGAGGCACCGGGCTGTGCAGTCAGTCGGTGAGCAGACCTGCCACCCGACAGCCGAGGGGAGGCCGGCCTGGGAGTCGGGCACACGGGACCTGGGACCCGGGACCCACAACCCAGGGTTGAGCAGCTAGTGCTGGGCTGGGGCTACCAGGAAGATGGGTGTCATCCCAAAAGAGCCTCTGAGCAGAGCATTGTGGTGGACCGCCATGCCCACCAGCTCTAGGGTGATGTGCCTCTGACCGCTGTCCTGGGCCTTGTTGCCTGCCAGCTGCAGGCCCTTGGTAGTCAGGTGCTACATGATAGCTGCTAGGAAGATGGGTGCAGATGAGCTCGG
Organism: Oreotragus oreotragus; assembly: GCA_006410675.1. Classification (NCBI taxonomy): domain Eukaryota; kingdom Metazoa; phylum Chordata; class Mammalia; order Artiodactyla; family Bovidae; genus Oreotragus; species Oreotragus oreotragus. Next base: position 56,049 of record SJYX01007800.1, on the reverse strand, counting down.
GCGCTGGGCGTAGTGGCCTTCCTGCAGGAGGCGCTCCATGTGGCTCATGGAGAAGGACAGCTCGGCATGGGTGGTGCGGGAGTGGCGACCAGACGACCTTTGACGGCCCCTTTCCCTGGGCATGCTGACCGTTGAGCCCGCTTTCCCCAAGGCCATGCTTTGCGGTGCAGTGGGATGAGGTGTGATGGGATGAGATGCGGTGAGATGAGTCAGCTGGTCCCAACCTCTCAAGACAACAGGTAGTCTCAGACCTCTACTCTGTATCCTAGCAACCACGAGCCAGCCCCTCACTGGTTGGGGGCACACTCTGTGACAGGCAGATCCCCTGAGATCACTGCTTTCCCATGCCTCCCCACCCCACCCCCACCCCCACCCCCACAGGCCTGGGCCTGTGAAGAAATGGCGCTGGCAGGATCCTGCTCACCCTGCCTATTGGACCCTGTCTTTGTCAGAACTCTCCCTTTCCACGGGAGGAGATCTTTGTACAGAGAAGGCAGCAGACCACCCAGTGGCACCAAGTATACACTGGCAGTGCTGGGCCACCATCACCACTGTGTCTAGTTCCAGAACATTAGCACCACCGCAAAGAGAAACCCCTGTAACGACCAGGCAGTCAATCCCCATTGCCCCCTCCTGCAGTTTCCCCCACCCCACTCTACCGCCGTAGTCCTCAGGCAACCAACCATTCATCAGCTTCCTATCCACAGGCCTTTGCCTGTTCTGGAGACTCCTAGAGATGGAGACAGTCTTGCTGCTGTCACTTAGCATAGGGTCTATGCACATGGTAGCATGAATCAGCACTTCTTTCCTTTTCCTGGCTGAATAGTATTCCACTGTATGGCTAGATCACACATGTTTTCTGTCTGCTCTGCAGTGGATGGGTGACTTCTCCCTTGTGCCTACTGTGGTGGACATTCTTCTGTGGGGTTCTGTGTGAACACCTGTTTTCAACTCTTTGGGATTTATATCCATGAGTCGATTTATGGGTTTACTTCTAGACTCTTAATTCTATTCCAGTGATATAAATGAAAACATGAGAAATATTCATTACCTTGAGTTATACAAAAAATTCTTAGGTATGATGTTCCAATTTTAAAAAAAGACTTTAAATTGAATTTTATCAAAATTTAAAATTTAGCTCTGTGAGAAATACTGTTCAGAGTTTGGAAGGACAAGCAACAGATAGAAAACATATTTTGAGGTCATGTAACTGATAAAGTACACTTAGGATGTAGATATCTTAAAACTTATGATAAATAAACAAACAACCCAACTTAAAAAGTCCAATTGTCCCAGCAGGTTACTTTGTAGATAGCAACAAAATGGTTCTGAAGTTTATATGGACCCAGAATAGCCAACACAATGGGATTCCGAGGTGGCACTAGTGGTAAAGAAGCTGGCTGCCAATGCAGAGGATGTAAAGAGACACAGGTTCGATCTATGGGTCAAGCAGATCCCCTGGAGGAGGGCACAGCAACCCACTCCAATATTCTTGCCTGGAGAATCCCATGAACTGAGGAGTCTGGCAGGATTACAGTTCTCTGGTTTACAGTGACTCTTTGCGACCCAAACACAACTGAAGTGCCTTAGCAGCAGCCAACAAAATATTGAAGGAAAGGGAGAAAGCTGGAGGACTGACATTATCCTATTGAAAACACACCATGAAGCTACAGTAATCAAAATAGTGTCGTATTTGTGAAAGAATAAACAGATAATTGGAATAGAACAGAGTGCCCCAAAATGGACCTACATAAATATAATTGACTAATCTTTGATAAAGGAGCAAAGAAAAGACAGTGGAACATAAACACTCTTTTAAACAAATGATACTGAAACAACTGAACATCTACATGCAGAATAAATAAATAAATAAATAAAGACATAGATGTTACACCCAAAAGATGAACACTAAAGTGTAGATACTTTTTATATTTTGGATAACAATCTTTGATGAGATGTGTCCTTTTTCTCCCAGTCTGTGGCTTGTATTATTCTCTTGACAGGGTCTTTTGGAGAGTTTTAAATTTTAATGGCATCAAGCATATCACTTATTTATTTCACAGGTCATCTTTCACACTTTATCTAAAAAGTCATCACCTTACCCATGGTCCTCTGGGTTTCTTCTATGTTATCTTCTAGGAGTTTTAGAGTTTTGCAGTTATGTCTGTGATCCATTTTGAGAATGGGCTCCCAAAAATAGTTGTTGCCAGTGTCTGTGTCCCTAGGAGAGGTCCCCATTGCCTCCTACCTCTTTGGAGGTGTCTCCAAGATCAGCAAGTGGTTCTCTCCCAGGCATCATTCAAATTATTGCTTCTGGCTTTGGTCTCAGAGTGTATGAGATCTTGTGATCACCCTTTAAGTGTGGAGTTTTTCTACAGATCTCTGGCTCTCCCAAAAGTAAGCCCCACGGACTCCAAATGCTTTAGGATCTTGTCCTTCTGGTACAGGACTCTTAGACTGAGGAGCATGATGTGGGACTCACTCCTACTCTGTCCTTGGGGAGAACCTATGCAATAGTAATTATCCTCCCACTTGTGGGCTGCCTACCACAAGAATATGGGTCTTAACTATATCACGTCTTTACTTCCTTCTACCTGTGTCACTGTGGTTCTTTCCTTCAGATCTTTTCTGCTAGTGTTCAAGTTACTCTTATCAACAATTGCTCTGTAAATAGTAGTGATTTTGGTATGTCAGTGAGAGAGGTGAGCTCAGAGCCTTCCCACTCCACCACCTTGGCCACTCCCCTACGGGAAAAAAAAAATCCTGTGATTCTGGAGCACAAGAAAATAAGTCTGTCACTGTCTCCATTTTTCTGCCATCTATTTGCTGTGAAATAATGGGACTGAATGCCATGATCTTAGTTTTCTAAATGTCGAGTTTTAAGCCAGCTTTTTCACTCTCCTCTTTCACCCTCATCAACAAGCTCTTTAGTTCCTCTTCACTTTCTGCCATAAAGGTGGTATTATCTGCATATCTGAGGTTGTTGATATTTCTCCCAGAAATCTTGATTCCAGTTTGTGCTTCATCCTGGCATTTCACATGATGTACTCTGCCTATAAGTTAATCAGGGTGAAAATATACAGCATTGACACACTCTTTTCCCAATTTTGAACCAATCCTTTGTTCCATGTCTGGTTCTAAATATTGCTTCTTGACCTGCATACAGATTTATACCTCTTAAGAGGCAGGTTAAGATGGTCTGGTATCCCCATCTCTTTCAGAATTTTCCACAGTTTGTGGTGATCCACACAGTCAAAGGCCTGTCTCTTATACACATCTCCACTGTTTCCCCATCTNATCAACACTGAATATTCACTGGAAGGACTGATGCTGAAACTGAAGCTAAAGCTAAAATACTTTGGCCATCTGATGCAAAGAACTGACTCATAGGAAAAGACCCTGATGCTGGGAAAGATTGAAGGCAGGAGGAGAAGGGGATGACAGAGGATGAGATGGTTGGATGGAACTAACTCAATGGACATGAGTTTGAGCAAACTCTGGGAGTTGGTGATGGACAGAGAAGCCTGACATGCTGCAGTCCATGGGGTTGCAGAGTCGAACATGACTGAGTGACTGAACTGAACTGAAATGACTCTGTATGACAAACTCTAGGTTCATCCACCTCACTACAAATTACCCAACCCCATTCCTTTTTGTGGCTGAGTCGTATTCCATTGTATATACGTACCACATCTTCTTTATCCATTCATCTGTCAAGGGACATTTAGGTTGCTTCCATGCCCTGGCTACTGTAAATAGTGTTTCAGTGAACACTGGGGTACATGTGTCTTTTGTAAAATAGCTAGTAGGAAGCTGGCTGTATAACACAGCGAGCTTGGCTGTATAACACAGCAAGCTTAGCTCAGTGCTCTGTGATGGCCTAAAGAGGTAGGACAGGGGCAGGGGTGGGAGGGAGGCTCAAGAGAGTAGGGATGCATGTACACAGATGGCTGGCTCACATTACTGTACAGCAGAAATTAACACATAGTAAAGGAGTGGTGGCTGCTGGGCTCAGGAGGGCCTAGAGGAGCCATCCCATGCTGAAGGTCAGGAAGAGCGGTGGGAGGAGATACCCCTCATCCAAGGTAAGGAGCAGCGGCTGCGCTTTGCTGGAGCAGCTGTGAAGAGATACCCCATGCCCAAGATAAGAGAAACCCAAGTAAAATGGTAGGTGTTGCAAGAGGGCAGACACACTGAAACCATACTCAAAGAAATCTAGTCAATCTAATCACACTAGGACCACAGTCTTGTCTAACTCAATGAAACTAAGCCATGCCCGCAGGGCAACCCAAGGTGGGCAGGTCATGGTGGAGAGGTCTGACACAATGTGGTCCACTGGAGAAGGGAATGGCAAACCACTTCAGTATTCTTGCCTTGAGAACCTCATGAACAGTATGAAAAGGCAAAATGATAGAATACTGAAAGAGGTATTCCCCAGGTCAGTAGGTACCCAATATGCTACTGGAGGTCAGTGGAGAAATAACTCCAGAAAGAATGAAGGGATGGAGCCAAAGCAAAAACAATACCCAGCTGTGCATGTGACTGGTGATAGAAGCAAGGTCCGATGCTATAAAGAGCAGTATTGCATAGGAACCTGGAATGTCAGGTCTATGAATCAAGGCAAATTGGAAGTGGTCAAACAGGAGATGACAAGAGTGAACGCCAAAATTCTAGGAATCAGCAAACTAAAATGGACTGGAATGGGTGAATTTAACTCAGATGACCACTATATCTACTACTGCGGGCAGGAATCCCTCAGAAGAAATGGAGTAGCCATCATGGTCAACTAAAGAGTCCAAAATGCAGTACTTGG
>SJYX01007800.1:4015-41676 GCA_006410675.1 Oreotragus oreotragus | reverse complement strand
TGGAGAGTTTTAAATTTTAATGGCATCAAGCATATCACTTATTTATTTCACAGGTCATCTTTCACACTTTATCTAAAAAGTCATCACCTTACCCATGGTCCTCTGGGTTTCTTCTATGTTATCTTCTAGGAGTTTTAGAGTTTTGCAGTTATGTCTGTGATCCATTTTGAGAATGGGCTCCCAAAAATAGTTGTTGCCAGTGTCTGTGTCCCTAGGAGAGGTCCCCATTGCCTCCTACCTCTTTGGAGGTGTCTCCAAGATCAGCAAGTGGTTCTCTCCCAGGCATCATTCAAATTATTGCTTCTGGCTTTGGTCTCAGAGTGTATGAGATCTTGTGATCACCCTTTAAGTGTGGAGTTTTTCTACAGATCTCTGGCTCTCCCAAAAGTAAGCCCCACGGACTCCAAATGCTTTAGGATCTTGTCCTTCTGGTACAGGACTCTTAGACTGAGGAGCATGATGTGGGACTCACTCCTACTCTGTCCTTGGGGAGAACCTATGCAATAGTAATTATCCTCCCACTTGTGGGCTGCCTACCACAAGAATATGGGTCTTAACTATATCACGTCTTTACTTCCTTCTACCTGTGTCACTGTGGTTCTTTCCTTCAGATCTTTTCTGCTAGTGTTCAAGTTACTCTTATCAACAATTGCTCTGTAAATAGTAGTGATTTTGGTATGTCAGTGAGAGAGGTGAGCTCAGAGCCTTCCCACTCCACCACCTTGGCCACTCCCCTACGGGAAAAAAAAAATCCTGTGATTCTGGAGCACAAGAAAATAAGTCTGTCACTGTCTCCATTTTTCTGCCATCTATTTGCTGTGAAATAATGGGACTGAATGCCATGATCTTAGTTTTCTAAATGTCGAGTTTTAAGCCAGCTTTTTCACTCTCCTCTTTCACCCTCATCAACAAGCTCTTTAGTTCCTCTTCACTTTCTGCCATAAAGGTGGTATTATCTGCATATCTGAGGTTGTTGATATTTCTCCCAGAAATCTTGATTCCAGTTTGTGCTTCATCCTGGCATTTCACATGATGTACTCTGCCTATAAGTTAATCAGGGTGAAAATATACAGCATTGACACACTCTTTTCCCAATTTTGAACCAATCCTTTGTTCCATGTCTGGTTCTAAATATTGCTTCTTGACCTGCATACAGATTTATACCTCTTAAGAGGCAGGTTAAGATGGTCTGGTATCCCCATCTCTTTCAGAATTTTCCACAGTTTGTGGTGATCCACACAGTCAAAGGCTTTGGCATAGTCAATAAAGCAGAAATAGATGTTTTTCTGGAACTCTCTTGCTTTTTCGATAATCCAGCAGATGTTGGCAATTTGATCTTTGGTTCCTCTGCTTTTTCTAAAACCAGCCTGAATATCTGGAAGTTCACAGTTCACATATTGCTGAAGCCTGGCCTGGAGAATTTTGAATATTACTTTACTAGAGTGTGAGATGAGTACAATTGTGCAGTAGTTTGAGCATTGTTTGGCATTGCCTTTCTTTGGGATTGGGATGAAAACTGACCTTTTCCAGTGCTGTGGCCCCTGCTGAGTTTTCCAAATTTGCTGGCATATTGAGTGCAGCACTTTCACAGCATCGTCTTTCAGGATTTGAAATGGTTCAACTGGAATTCCATCACCTCCACTAGCTTTCTTCGGAGTGATGCTTTCTAAGGCCCACTTGACTTCACATTCCATGATGTCTGGCTCTAGATGAGTGATCACACCATCGTGATTATCCGGGTCATGAAGCTCTTTTTTGTACAGTTCTTCTGTGTATTCTTGCCACCTCTTCTTAATAACTTCTGCTTCTGTTAGGTCCACACCATTTCTGTCCTTTATTTGTTCCCTTGGTATCTCTAATTTTCTTGAAGAGATCTCTAGTCTTTCCCATTCTATTGTTTTCCTCTATTTCTTTGCATTGATCACTAAGGAAGGCTTTCTTATCTCTCCTTGCTATTCTTTGGAACTCTGCATTCAAATGGATATATCTTTCCTTTTCTCCTTTGCTTTTCACTTCTCTTCTTTTCACAGATATTTATAAGGGCTCCTCAAACAGCCATTTTGCTTTTTTGCATTTCTTTTTCTTGGGGATGGTCTTGATCCCTGTCTGCTGTACAATGTCATGAACCTCCATCCATAGTTCATCAGGCACTCTATCACATCTAGTCCCTTGAATCTATTTCTCACTTCCACTGTAGAGTCGTGAAGGATTTGATTTAGGTCATACCTGAATGGTTTACTGGTTTCCCCTACTTTCTTCAATTTAAGTCTGGATTTGGCAATAAAGAGTTCATGATCTGAGACACAGTCAGTTCTTGGTCTTGTTTTTGCTGACTGTATAGAGCTTCTACATCTTTGGCTGCAAAGAATATAATCAATCTGATTTTGGTATTGACCATCTGGTGATGTCCATGTGTAGAGTCTTCTCTTGTGTTGTTGGAAGAGGGTGTTTGCTATGACCAATGCATTCTCTTGGTAAAACTCTGTTAGCCTTTGCCCTGCTTCATTTTGTACTCCAAGGCCAAACTTGCCTGTAACTCCAGGTATCTCTTGACTTCTCAGTTTTGCATTCCAGTTCCCTATGATGAAAAGGACATCTTTTTTGGTGTTAGTTCTAAAAGGTTAGTCCAGGTCGTCATTGAACAGCTCAACTTCAGCTTCTTTGGCATTAGTAGTTGGGGCATAGACTTGGATTACTGTGATATTGAATAGCTTGGAAACAAATAGAGATCATTCTGTCATTTTTTAGATTGCCCCAATCTCAATTAATTAATATTAGTCATTAATTAGTCATTAGGAAAATGGAAGTCAAAATCACGATGAGATAACACCACTGCCACATCCACTGTAATGACTATAATTTTTTAATTTAAATTTATTTATTTTAATTGGAGGCTAATTACTTTACAGTATTGTACTGGTTTTGCCATACATCAACATGAATCTGCCACAGGTGTACATGTGTTCCCAACAAGACTTCAATCCAGTAAGAAGACATAACAATTGTAATTATTTATGCACCCAACATAGGAGCACCTCCATGATAAGGCAATTGCTATCAGCCATAAAGGGGAAAATCAACATTAACACAATAGTAGTAGGAGACTTTAACACCCCACTTACACCAGTAGATCATCCAGACAGAAAATCAATAAGAAAACACAAGCCAAATTTGCCTGTTACTTCAGGTGTTTCTTGACTTCCTACTTTTGCATTCCAGTTCCCTATAATGAAACAACATGGAACAACAGACTGGTTCCAAATAGGAAAAGGAGTACATCAAGGCTGTATATTGTCACCCTGCATATTTAACTTATATGCAGAGTACATCTTTTTCTTATTTGGAACCAGTCTGTTGTTCCATGGTTCTTGCCTTGAGAACCCCATGAACAGTATGAAAAGGCAAAATGATAGGACACTGAAAGAGGAACTCCCCAAGTCAGTAGGTGCCCAATATGCTGCTGAAGATCAGTGGAGAAATAACTCCAGAAAGAATAAAGGGATAGACCCAAAGCAAAAATAATACCCAGTTGTATATGTGACTGGTGATAGAAGCAAGGTCTGATGCTGTAAAGAGGAACCTGGAATGTCAGGTCCATGAATCAAGGCAAATTGGAAGTGGTCAAACAAGAGATGGCAAGAGTGAACACTGACATTCTAGGAATCAGCAAACTAAAATGGACTGGAATGGGTGAATTTAACTCATATGACCATTATACCTACTACTGCGGGCAGGAATCCCTCAGAAGAAATGGAGTAGCCATCATGGTCAACAAAAGAGGACAAAATGCAGTACTTGGATGAAATCTCAAAAACGACAGAATGATTTCTGTTTGTTTCCAAGGCAAACCATTCAGTATCACAGTAATCCAAGCATATGCCCCAACCAGTAATGCTGAAGAAGCTGAAGTTGAACGGTTCTATTCAGACCTACAAGACCTTTTCAAACTAACACTCCAAGCAACTATATGCCAATGAAATGGACAACCTGGAAGAAATGGATAGATTCTTTAAAAGGTACAAGCTTCTAAGAATGAAACAGGATGAAATAGAAAATATCAACAGACCAATCACAAGTAATGAAACAGTGATTAAAACTCTTCCAACAAACAAAAATCCAGAACCAGATGGCTTCACAGGCAAATTCTGTCAAAAATTTAGAGAACAGCTAACACCTATCCTTCTCAAGCTCTTCCAAAAAACTGCAACATAAGAAACAGTCCCAAGCTCACTCTATGAGGCCACCATCACCTGATACCAAAACCAGACAAAGATATCACAAAAAAAAGGAAATTACAGGCCAATATCACTGATGAACATGCACACAAAATTCTTCAACAAAATACTAGCAAACAGAATCCAACAACGCATTAAAAGGATCATACACTCTGATCAAGTGGAATTTATCCCAGGGATGCAAGGATCCTTCAATATATGCAAATCAATCAATATGATTTACCATATTAAAGAAGAATAAAAACCATATGATCACCTCAATAGATGCAGAGAAAGTTTTTGACAAAATTAAAAACCCATTTATGATTAAAAAAAAAAAAAAACTCTCCAGAAAGTGGGCATAGAGGAAATCTACCTCAATATAACAAAGGCCATATATGAAAAATCCATAGCAAATATCATTCTCAGTGGTGAAAAACAAAGCATTCCCCTTAAGATTAGGAACAAGACAAAGATGTCCATTCTCACCACTATTATTCAGCATAGTTTTAGAAGTTCTAGCCAGGTCAATCAGAGAAGAAAAAGAAATAAAAGGAATGCAAATTACCAAAGAAGAAGTAAAACTGTCAGTAGTTACAGATGATATGATACCATACATAGATAATACTAAAGATGCTACCAGAAAACTACTAAAGCTAATCAATGAATCTAGTAAATTTGCAAAATTAATACACAGAAATCCTATACAATGAATCCTAGCAATGAAATGTCAGAAGGAAAAACTAAATAAACAACCCCATTTACCATCACAACAAAAAGAATAAGATAACTAGAAATAAATCTATCAAAGGAGACAAAAGACCTGTACTCAAAAAACAATAAGATACTGATGAAAGAAATCCAAGACAACACAAACAGATGGAGAAATATACCATCTTCTTGGATTGGAAGAATCAATATTGTGAAAATGACTGTACTATCCAAAGCAATCTACAGATTCAATGCAATCCCTATCAAAGTACATTTTTCACAGAATTAGAATGAAAACTTTACAATTTGTATGGAAACACAAAATACCCCAAATAGCCAAAGCAATCTTGGGAAAGAAAAACAGAGCTGGAGGAAGCAGGCTCCCCAAACTGTATGACAAAGCTACAGTAATCTAGAGAGTATGGTACTGGCACAAAAACAAAAATATAGTCAGAACAGGATCAGCTCAGTTCAATTGCTCAGTCGTGTCCAGCTCTTTGTGACCCCATGGACTGCAGCATGTCAGGCTTCCCTGTCCATCACCAACTCCAGAAGCTTGCTCAAACTCGTGTCCATCAAGTCAGTGATGCCATCCAACCATCTCATCCTCTGTCGTGCCCTTCTCCTCCTGTCTTCAATGTGGAACATGTTAGAAAGCCCAGCAATAAACCCACACCCCTATGGTCACCTAATTTATGACGAAGGAGACAAGAATATACAATGGGCAAAAGACAGCCTATTCAGTAAGTGGTGCTGGGAAAGCTGGACATGCTACATGCAAAAGAAGGAAATTAGAACACTCCTTAACACCATACACAAAAATAAATTCAAAATGGATTAAAGACCTAAATGTAAGTCCAGAAATTATAAAACTCTTAAAAGAAATATAAGCAGAACACTTTCTGATACAAATTGCAGCAAGACCCTTTTTGACCCACCTCCTAGCATAATGGAAATAAAAACCAAAATAAACAAATGAGACCTAATTAAACTTAAAAGCTTTTTCACAGCAAAGAAAATTATAAACAAGATGAAAAGACTACCCTCAGAATGGGAGAAAATAATTGCAAATGAAGCAGCTGACAAAGGAGTAATCTCCAAAATATACAAGCAGCTCACATGGCTCAATACCAGAAAAACAAACAACCCAATCAAGACCTGGGCAGAAGACCTAAATAGACATTTCTCCAAATAAGACATACAGATTCCTAATAAACACATGAAAAGATGCTCAACCTTGCTCATTATTATAGAAATGCAAGTCAAAACTAGAATGTCATATCACCTCACATGAGTCAGAATGGCCATCATCAAAAGATCTACAAACAATACAGGCCAGAGAGAGTGTGGAGAAAAGGAAACCCTCCTACACTGTTGGTGGGAATGTAAATTGGTGCACTCACCATGAACAGTATGGAAGTTTTTGAAAAAACTAAAAATAGAACTGCCGTTTGATCCAGCAATTTCAGCCTTGGTCATATATCTATCTGGAGAAGTCCATAATTTGAAAAGGGACATGCACTTCAATGCTCACTACAGCACAATTTACAATAGCCTTGACATGGAAGAAGCCTAAACATCCATTGACAGTGGAATGGATAAAAAAAGATGTGGTACACATATACAATGGAATACTATGCAGCAATAAAAAATGCCATTTGCAGCAACATGGATGAACCTAGAAATTATCATACTAAGTAAGTCAGAGAAAGACAAATATCATATGGTGTCACTTACTTGTGGATGGAATCTAAAAATAAGGGGTACAGATGAACTTATTTGCAGAACAGAAATAGAGTCACAGATATAGAAAATAAGATAATGGTTATTGGGGGATAAGGGAGGGGGAGGGATAAGTTGGGAGATTGGGATTGACATATACACACTACTATGTATAAAATAGACAACAAATAAGCACCTACTACATAGCACATGAAACTCTACTCAATACTCTGTAATGGCTAATATGGTAAAATAATCTAAAAAAGAGTGGATATATGTATATGTATAAACATTTCCCTTTGCTGTACATTTGAAACTAACACATTGTAAATCAATTGTACTCCAATAAAAATTTAAAAAATAAAAATAAATAAAAACAGAAAATAAGTATTTTGGAAAAATTAAAATTGTCATATGCTGCTGGCAGGAATGTAAAATGGTGCAGCCACTGTGAAAAAGTTTTGCAGTTACTCAAATAATTCAACATAGAGTTACCACATGACCAGCAATTCTACTGCTAGGTATCTACCGAAGAGAATTGAAAACATATGTGCACCCAAAATCGTGTGCATAAATGTCCATACCTGCCTTATTCACAATAGCAAAAAGGTGGAAATAACCCAAATGTTCATGAACATAAGGTGATATATACATGTTATCTACCATTATTTGGCCATCAGAAGTAATGAAGTATGGTCATACTACAATATGGATAAACCTTAAAAATGTCATGCTAAGTAAAAGAAGCAAGTCAGAAAAGACCACATACATGTGATTCCATTTATATTAAATGTCCAAGGTAGGTAAATCCATAGAGACAAGAAGTAGACTAGTGATTGCTAAGGGGGTTGGGGTGGTAATGGGGACTAAGTGCACATGGGCAAGAGAGAGATGCTATTGAGGTGATAGAAATTGCTAACGCTGGATGCAGTGATGGTTGCACCACTTGATAAATTTACTAAAAATCCTTGAAGGTACAAGTAAAAGGAGTCAAATTTATGGTGTGTAAATTATATCTCAATACAAAATTTTAAAAACACTTTGGGAAGGAGAGAAAAACAGAAAGTTCGTGTGTTTGATTATTCATTAGGGGTCACACACGCCTCATTGAGCTGCTGTATGTTGTTGATGCTGTGGTTATGGTAGGAGTGGAGATTTTTCCCCTGAGGACTGAGGGTCAAGCAAAGACTTGGGTCCTTTAATACAGTTTTGTAATTAACAGAAAAAGAAAGAGTGTTGCTGGGTTGAAATTCTAAGTAACAGAGGAGGAAAGAGAAGTGAGTGGGTTTACAGAAAATATTCAGGACGCAGAAGTGGCAAGATTTTGCACTGACCAGATATTAGGAATGAGGAAGAGTGAGGATGCCTTGGACTTAGCATGCTTCAAGCTGAATTCCTGTCATCCTCTCAAACTTACTGTCCTCCTGTGCTGCTCATCTCAGAGTGGATCAGCGTCCTGGCACAGAGGAAGTATTCATTGATTGTCTTTGGAGTGACAGTGTGAATGAACAGAGGAAAAATATGGCCAAAGCCTCCACGGGGTCCTGCCAAACAGCCAGTCCTACGCTCACCCACGAGGTCGGCTTAGCAGATGTCTAGCAGAAGTTCCCTCTCACCCTGTTGATCACTTAGGAAATCATCATCCCCCATCCTAAAGGACACTCGCATTCATACCCAACAGCCACTCCTTGTTTAAACCCTGCAGGTGTGACAGAGACCAGATTTTGCCCAAAGTCGTAAATTGTCCAGCAAATTATTTACATGTGGGCAACGGCAGGTGCATGTACAGCCCATATGAGCATGGGGGACATGTGGTGTTGTAGAGAGAGGGTCACAATGGTGCCCAGCTTGTGGATCCGTGTTCACTTTGGCTCCAAGCAGAAAGCGACTCTTCCCATCAGAAGGGGTGTATTCACCCAGGGCCTGCGTCCACCCCACCCCACCTCATCCTGGCAGGCAGAAAACACAGCTGCCAGAAACACTGCAGAGAACGAGTGATCAGTTAGGATATTTTACTGCTGTTTCCAGGGTTGACAAGAAGAGATATAGAGCTGCTTGTGGTTCCTCATACAGATAGTAAAACCAGGAAGTGATCCCTTCTAGTCCACCATTCCCAGAAACAGAAAATGAGTCCACTATTCCCAGAAACAGAGAAACATGCAAAAGACGCCCCCAGACTCAACCTTTCCGTTGAACATTCCCCGATTATAGAAGAGAAGCGAAATTTGCAACCCAGAGGGGAAATCTGGCTGTGTCAGCAGTAGGATTGAGGTTGGAGACTTTTGATGAAGTATATTCCTTTTCAAACCAAAGGCAATGTCATTAGATAAACATCCTTTTCAATGTTAAAACCTGAATGATTTCTGGGCCTTTTCCTGGAAGAGCTTTTTGCTGCTGTCAGGTTACAGAACAGCATAACGGGCCATTTTCTGGGCATGAAGCCCAGGATTCAAAGGGAAGCTCTAGAGAACATCTGGTCTGCTTGATATATTGAAAATGCTTGTGTATTTGTGTGTATGTGTTTCTCTATGCTGACTCATAGCATTGAAGCGTCTCTGGAAACACCCCCACCCTTCTAGCCAGCCAGTTTATACACACCCAGTTGGCTCCTCCTTGATTCAAATGTTAGGTCAAGAGGAAGAAGAAAACAAATTCAAGAGCCGCTCTCAAGCATCTAGAATTTTCTGCACCCCTCCTCTTGAAGAGAGACTAGCCCAGTTCTGACTATTAGAAGCTGGATTTCCCTCTTAAAGCACAACCTGCATTTAAGCCTTTGGATAAAATTGGAAGAAACCAATCTGTGAGTACTGTGGACTGTGCAGAAGGCAGAGGGCTGACAACTGCCACTAAAAACAGACAGATGGCAGGCCCAAGGCCCAGCAGTGAAGCAGACCCTGAAATTGAACTTTTTGTGAAGGTAAGTTTCTAGCTCTAATGACAGCATATAGAACGTATTTTTTCTTGACACTGGACTTCAGCTCCTTTTTAAAAAGTCAACATTTCAGCTAGAGATAGGAAATAAATTTGCAAAGTACCTACTCTGAGTCCTTGAAGAATGCTTGGGTGTTTGGCTGCTCTTAGATAACAATAGGAAAACATCCCATCTGAAGAAAGCAAGAAGATATAGTGCAAAGACAACTAGATTGGTTAGTAGTCAGAACAACTAAATTGTGTTCTCAGCGACTTCCTTTGTAACCGTGGACCTCTTTGTTTCTGTATCTATACAATGAAGGAGCCTGACAAAATGATCCTTAATTCTTTCCAGGTCTCACAATCTATGTTTTATTGGATAGATTTTGGAAGGCCTGAATGTGAGGAGAGGGCCAAAAATGGCCCGATAGCCTCATTCCCACCCATGATCCAAAAAGAGCTTTCTAAAATTCTCCTACAATGGATGAACATCACAGCAGTGTCACATGAACACCATAGGAGGGGAAAGCCAGGAGTGTTTGTGTGCCTGTTATGTGAGCAGTAGGCATTTTGCCTTGGTTTTTTTTAAACATCTTAACTTTTAAGAAAAACCCTTTGGAAAACCCCTAAAGCAGAAGAAAGGAACATGTGTTTCTAAATTAGCTCATCAAGAAAAAGAAACAATTTGTATGGGTTATTCCAAGTAGAAACTACATAGTTTCCTAAATCCTTGCCTATATTAACTATTTTCTGTATATTTTCATTTACTATTAGAAGTATTCAGGATGGTGATAATAACAATAACAAATTCATATTATGCTTGACCCTTTTCTAAACACTTTACATATATTATCTCCTTTAGTTTAGGAGGATAGTTTAATAAAAGTAAAGTAGTATTATACGTAGTATTTGTAGTAATATTGTTCTCATGATTTCTAGATAAGTAAGCTAAGGAAATAAAGGTTAAGTAATTTGCCTCTGAAACTACATCTCCTCTTGATGGCCTACAAAGACATAAATAAGGTGTGCTTACCAAATATTAGATTAAACACCTGTTAGCCAAAGTAATACTTTTATACCCTGGTGACTCAGACAGTAAAGAATCTGTCTGCAATGCAGGAGATATAAGAGACTCACATAGATCCCTGGGTCAGGAAGATACCTTGGAGGAGGGAATGGCAACCCACTCCAGTCTTCTTGCCTGGAGAATTCCACGGACAGAGGAGCCTGGTGGGCTATAGTCCATGGGGTTGCAAAGTCAGACATGACTGAGGGACTAACACTTCTACTTTCACTGTTTTTTTTAACATATATACACCAAGTACATAGTTAATCTGCCTTTTCAAAATTATGGGGAAGAGAGAGACTCTTGAATTCCTACACAGAAAAAGAATCCAAGTAAGTGTTTTCTGGACTGTGGGGCATAAGAGCCACTTCTCCTACCTCTTGTTATTGCTGTTTAGTCACTCAGTTGTGTCCAACTCTTTTCAACCCCATGGAATGTAGCCTGCCAGTCTCCTCTGTCCATGGGATTTCCCAGGCTAGAGGCTAGAGTCTGGAATGGATTACCATTTCCTTATCCATCTCCTACCTCTAGATTCCAGCAAATCTAAGTAAGCCTTAACTTCCTAACTGGCTTTTTATACCTACCAATTTCATACCAGAGGTAATAAGTCTCTTCATAGGGTAACTAGTTTCTTTTGTCTAAACTTGTTTATTCAATCCAACCAAATTCCTCTAACCCATTGCTGGCAATGATCTGTGTGTTTATCTTCATAGACTTCCTGTGATTTGTGTGGTTATCTAGACAGTAGAAGTTAGGAGGTCACATGTTGGAGGAGCAAATGTTAAATTAAACAGTAACTTTCAGGTTAAAAACTAATAACTTACTGAGTACCTACTATATGGCAGGGCCTGTGCTAAGTGGTTTATTATTAACCCTATTTTATGGGTACAGAAACTAAAAAAGAGAGTAGTTAGGTGGTTTTGCCTAAGGTTACATAGCTAATAAATGGCTGGGTTAAAATTCCAGCCCTTTAAAATAGCTGATTTGTGCATGCATATTCAGTGGCTAAGTCATGTCCAACTCTTTGCGACCCCATGGACTGTGGCCTACTGGAGTGGGTTGCCATTTCCTTCTGTAGGGGAACTTCCAGACCCAGAGATCAAATCCACGTCTCTTGCATCTCATGCATTTGCAGGCAGATTCTTTACCACTGCACCATTAAAATAGCTGTGCATAATCTTAATTATTTTCACTTGGGCACACTTTTTAGTAAAGTTTCTCAGAATTTCATTACATGAAATTGTCTAAATGTAAGCTTATCTAATGATGTTGACACAAGTCACAGATTTTCTGAAAGAACCTTGACTATCATCTGGTCTGGGTTTTTGTTCTGCTTTGCTTTATGAGTGGGTGCCAGTGGTAAATAATCTGCCTGTAATGCAGGAGACATTAGAGAGGTGGGTTCAATCCATGGGTTAGGAAGATCCCCTGGAGAAGGGAATGGCAACCCACTCCAGTATTCTGGCCTGGAGAATCCCATGGACAGAGGAGCCCAGTAGGCTACAGTCCATAGGGTTGCAGAGTTGGACATGACTGAGTGACTTAGCATGCACACATGCAAGATTGATTCCAAAGATCTCTAGAAGTTCTGTAGAAGATACTATGAGGGAGAATAGGGATTGAGAGAAGTGAAAATGTTAATAACAAAGCTTAAAAAGCAACTGTATCTCATTTATACTGTGGTGTCTTTCCAAAGATCAAATAACTCTGCAATTTTCCCGGCTACCTCTAGGGAACCTATCACAATTTCCCAATAGCACTGATGGGATCCTTAAAAGAAAGTAAGTTTTTTCCTATCACAATTAAGAATTCATATCACACACACCCCTATGTTTCATGTAGCTAATGAAAACATTGCCTTTCAGCTCTGAATGACTTGGGCAAGATTTATATCTGGGAACTAAGAAAGGATCTGGGAACTAAGAAAGGATTTTCTAAAAGAACACATTTTATTTTCTCTAGATGCAGAGGTTGTCTTATTTGTTTGCTGTTCACTGATAAATGGAGTTTTTGTGTTCTCTACTCTACTGATCTAATGGAGAAGGAAATGGCAACCCACTCCAGTATTCTTGCCTAGAGAATTCCGTGAATAGAGGAGCCTAGTGGGCTGCTCTCCATGGGGTCACACAGAGTCGGACACGACTGAAGTGACTTAGTAGCAGCAGCAGCAGCTACCAGTCTAAAATTAAGTTTTCACAGATTTGTAGATAACATTATATGTGCTGTGCTTAGTCATTCAGTCATGTCTGACTCTTTGCAACCACATAGACTGTAGCCCTCTAGGCTCTTCTATTCATAGGGATTCTCCAGGCAAGAATACTGGAGTGGGTTACCATGCCCTCGATCTTCCAACCCAGAGATCAAACCCAGGTCTCCCGCATTGCAGGCAGATTCTATACCATCTGAACCACCAGCAAAGCCCAAGATTACTGGAGTGGGTAGCCTAGCCCTTCTCCAGGGGATCTTTCCAACCCAGGAACTGAACCGAGGTCTCCTGCATTGCAGGCAGATTCTTTACCATCCAAGCCACGAGGAAAGCCCATAACATTATAGACTTTAACATTTGGGCTGAAATCCTGAATGAAATATTTTTGCCTTTATTGATAAATGTGAGATAGAAAACGATACTATTCTCTAACCAGACTGTTTTCAAATTAGAACTATCATAAAGACGATCATAAAGACTTTGTTGTTGTTTTTCAGTTGCTCAGTCATGTCTGACTCTTTGTAACCCCATAGACTGCAGCACGCCAAGCTTCCCTGTCCTTCACCATCTCCTGGAGTTTGCTCAAACTCATGTCCATTGAGTCGGTGATGCCATCCAACCATCTCATCCTCTGTCATCCCTTTTACCTCATGCCTTCAACCTTTACCAGCACCAGAATCTTTTCTAATGAGTCAGGTCTTGGCATCAGGTGGCCAAAGTTTTGGAGCTTCAACTTCAGCGTTAGTCCTTCCAATGAAAATTCAGGGTTGATTTCCTTTAGGTTTGACTGGTTCAATCTCCTTACTATTCAAGCGACTCTCAAGAGCCTTCTCCAACACCACAGCTTGAAAGCATCAATTCTTCAGTACTCAGCCTTCTTTAGGGTACAACTCTCACATCCATACATGACTACAGGAAAAACCACAGATTTGACTCTACAAACATTTGTCAGCAAAGTAATGTCTCTGCTTTTTAATATGTTGCCTAGGTTTGTCATAGCTTTTCTTCAAGGAGCAAGCATTTTAATTTCATAGCTTCAGTCACTGTCCGCAGTGATTTTGGAGCCCAAGAAAATAAAATCTTTCACTGTTTCCATTGTTTCCCCATCTATTTGCCATGAAATGGTGGGACTGGATGCCATGATCTTAGTTTNTTCAAGGAGCAAGCATTTTAATTTCATAGCTTCAGTCACTGTCCGCAGTGATTTTGGAGCCCAAGAAAATAAAATCTTTCACTGTTTCCATTGTTTCCCCATCTATTTGCCATGAAATGGTGGGACTGGATGCCATGATCTTAGTTTTTGGACTGTTGAGTTTTAAGCAAGCTTTTCCCCTCTCTTCTTTCACCTTCATCAAGATGCTCTTTAGTTCCTCTTCACTTTCTGCCAAGAGTAGTGTCATTTCTTATCTGAGGTTATTGATAATTCTCCCAGAAACATTGATTCCAGCTTGTGATTCATCCAGCCTGGCATTTCACATGATGTACTCTGTGTAGAAGTTAAATAAGCGGGGTGACAATATAAAACCTTAGCATACTCCTTTAACAATTTTGAACCAGTCTATTGTTCCATGTCCAGTTCTTCTCAGGTTTCTCAGGAGACAGATAAGGTGGTCTGGTATTTCCATCTCTTTAAGAATTTTCCACAGTCTCTTGTCATCCACACAGTCAAAGGCTTTAGCATAGTCAATGAAGCAGAAGTAGATGTTTTTTCGGGAATTTTCTTGCTTTTTCTATGATTCAAAGGATATTGGCAATTTGATCTCTGGTTCCTCAGCCTTTTCTGATTAACAAAAAATCCAGTAAAACTATTAATTAGGAGAAAGCAGGATTTAAGGAGTGTGAGTTCTGCAGTAGATAGTAATGGATTTGCTACATGAGAAGAGTATATGTGTTCAGCTCTTGTCTAGGTGAGAGTACTTGAGCAAGTCAGCTTCTCTGAGCCTCTTTCCATATCTGTAAAACAAGAGTAATGATAGAATCTCCCTCACAGAACCATCTTCACTGTAAGGATTAAATCAAATAAATATGTAAGACACAGTAGTTTTTAACATAAAAACACTCAATAAATGTCAGATGTTGCAGTTGTTATTTTTTACACTTAGAAACTTGGATGACAAACGCAAAGATAAAATATTCTTCTGGTGAATGACCACATCCTGTCTTTG
The DNA here is from genome assembly GCA_006410675.1 of Oreotragus oreotragus. Lineage (NCBI taxonomy): Eukaryota > Metazoa > Chordata > Mammalia > Artiodactyla > Bovidae > Oreotragus > Oreotragus oreotragus. The sequence goes on along the minus strand of SJYX01007800.1, from coordinate 26,682 downwards.
CCAGCTGGAAGTAGGTAATTTATCAATCAGGCTTCACAATTTGTGTGTGTATGTGCTCACTCACTTAGTCATGCCCAACTCTTTGTGACCCCATGGACTGAAGCCCACCAGGCTCCTCTGTCCATAGGATTCTCCAGGCAAAAATACTCAAGTGAGTTGCCTTGCCCTCCTCCAGTGGATCTTCTGGATGCAGGGATCAAACCCGGGTCTCTTGTGTCTCTTGCATTGACAAGTGGGTTCTTTACCACTAGTGCCACCTGGAAAGCCCAACATTTTGTATAATGGCACCTTATTTTTTTATTTAATTTTTATTTTATATTGGAATATAGTTGATTTAGTTTCAGGTGTACAGCAAAGTGAATCAGTTATACATACACACATATTCATTTTTTCAGATTCTTTTCCCATTTAGGTTGTTTATGTAATTTTGACCAGAGTTTCCTGTGCTATAGAGTAGGTCCTTACTGGTTATCCATTTTAATTTTTTTATTATAATTGGAAGCTAATTACTTAACAATATTGTGGTGGTTTTTGACATACATTGACATGAATCAGCCATGGGTGTACATGTGTCCCCCCATCCCAAACTCCCCTCCCACCTCCCTCCCCATTGTATCCCTTAGGGTTGTCCCAGTGCATTGGTTTTGAGTGCCCTGTTTGATCGAACTTGGACTGGTCGTCTATTTTACATATGGTATATACACGATTCAATGCTATTCTCTCAAATCATCCCACCCTGGCCTTCTCCTGGTGGTGATTTAGTCGCTAAGTTGTGTCCCACTCTTGTGACCCCATGGACAGAGGAGCCTGGCAGGCTACAGTCCATGGGATTCTCCAGGCAGGAATACTGGAGTGGGTAGCCATTTCCTTCTCCAGGGGATCTTTCCACCCAGGAATCAAACCTGGGTCTCCTGAATTATAGGTGGATTCTTTACCAACTGACCTACAAGGGAAGCCCTTGCCATCTCCCTCAGAGTCCAAAAATCTGTTCTTTATATCTGTGTCTCTTTTGCTGTCTAGCATATAGGGTCATCGTTACCATCTTTCTAAATTCTGTATATATGCATTAATATACTATATTGGTGGTTTTCTTTCTGACATACCTTACTCTGTATAATAAGCTTCAGTTTCATCCACCTCATTAGAACTGATTCAAATACTTTTTCACAGCTGAGTAATATTCCATTGTGTATATATACCACAGCTTTCTTATCCATTCATCTGCTGATGGATATCTAGGTTGCTTCCATGTCCTGGCTATTGTAAACAGTGCTGTGATGAACATTGGGGTACACGTGTCTCTTTCAATTCTGGTTTCCTCGGTGTGTATGCCCAGTAGTGGGATTGCTGGGTCATAAGGCAATTCTATTTCCAGTTTTTTAAGGAAACTCCACACTGTTCTCCATAGTGGCTGTACTAGTTTACATTCCCACCAACAGTGTAAGAGGGATCCCTTTTCTCCACACCTTCTCCAGCATTTATTGTTTGTAGACTTTTTGAAAGCAGACATTCTGACTGGTGTGAGGTGGTACCTCATTGTGGTTTTGATTTGCATTTCTCTGATAATGAGTGATGTTGAGCATCTTTCACGTGTTTGTTAGCCATCTGTATGTCTTCTTAGGAGAAATGTCTGTTTAGTTCTTTGGCCCATTTTCTGATTGGGTCATTTATTTTTCTGGAATTGACCTGTAGGAGCTGTTTGCATATTTTTGAGGTTAGTTCTTTGTCAGTTGCTTCATTTGCTGTTATTTTCTCCCATTCTGAAGGCTGTCTTTTCACTTTGCTTATAGTTTCCTTTGTTGTGCAGAAGCTTTTAAGTTTAATTAGGCCTGGTTTGTTTAATTTTGCTTTTATTTCCAATATTCTGGGAGGTGGGTCATAGAGGATCCTGCTGTGATTTATGTCGGAGAGTGTTTTGCTTAAGTTCTCCTCTAGGAGTTGTATAGTTTCTGGTATTACATTTAGATCTTTAATCCATTTTGAGTTTATTTTTGTGTATGGTGTTAGAAAGTGTTCTAGCTTCATTCTTTTTCAAGTGGTTGACCAGTTTTCCCAGCACCACTTGTTAAAGAGATTGTCTTTACTCCATTGTATATTCTTGCCTTCTTTGTCAAAGATAAGGTGTCCGTATGTGTGTGGATTTATCTCTGGGCTTTCTATTTTGTTCTATTGATCTATATTTCTGTCATTGTGCCAGTACCATATTGTCTTGATGACTGTAGCTTTGTAGTATAGTCTGAAGTCAGGCAGGTTGATTCCTCCAGTTCCATTCTTCTTTCTCAAAATTGCTTAGGATATTCGAGGTTTTTTGTATTTCCATACAAATTGTGAAATTATTTGTTCTAGTTCTGTGAAAAATACTGTTGGTAGTTTGATAGGGATTGTATTGAATCTATAGATTGCTTTGGATAGTATACTCATTTTCACTATATTGATTCTTCNCATTGTATATTCTTGCCTTCTTTGTCAAAGATAAGGTGTCCGTATGTGTGTGGATTTATCTCTGGGCTTTCTATTTTGTTCTATTGATCTATATTTCTGTCATTGTGCCAGTACCATATTGTCTTGATGACTGTAGCTTTGTAGTATAGTCTGAAGTCAGGCAGGTTGATTCCTCCAGTTCCATTCTTCTTTCTCAAAATTGCTTAGGATATTCGAGGTTTTTTGTATTTCCATACAAATTGTGAAATTATTTGTTCTAGTTCTGTGAAAAATACTGTTGGTAGTTTGATAGGGATTGTATTGAATCTATAGATTGCTTTGGATAGTATACTCATTTTCACTATATTGATTCTTCCAATCTATGAACATGGTATATTTCTCTATTTGTGTTCTCTTTGATTTCTTTCATCAGTGTTTTATAGTGTTCTATATATGGGTCTTTTGTTTCTTTAGGTAGATTTATTCCTAAATATTTTATTCTTTTTGTCACAATGGTAAGTTGGATTGTTTCTTTAATTTCTGTTTTCTCATTGTTAGTGTACAGGAATGCAAGGGATTTCTGTGTATTAATTTTATATCCTTCAACTTTACTATATTCATTGATTAACTCTAATAATGTTCTGGTGGTATCTTTAGAGTTTTCTTTGTTTGTTTTTGTTGTTTTATTTTGACATTGGTCGTGGGGGAAGGGGAGGGTAGTTTGTAAATGAATTAAATTTGGCCAGAGTGTAGATTACAGTAGATTGAAATTTTTTATCCCATTTTTCATCCCTTTCCACATCCACTTTCTTGTCATGACCTAATCTGGAGCATAGTGTTCTTTCCTATGCCTTGATTTTGACCTTAGGCATATGGCTTGTGTTGTCCAATTGCTTGCAGAGGGTAGTGACAGTATGCCTATTCTGAACCTTGATCTGAAGAGGAATTTTTAAAATTATTTATTTATTTTTTTACTTTACAATATTGTATTGGTTTTGCCATACTTCAACATGAATCCTCCACGGGTGTATGCATGTTCTCAATCCTGAACCCCACTCCCACCTCCCTCCCCATACCATCCCTCTGGGTCTTCCCAGTGCACCAGCCCCAAGCACCCTATGTAGAGGATCATGTCATTTGCAAACAGTGAGAGTTTTACTTCTTCTTTTCCAATCTGGATTCCTTTTATTTCATTTTTCTTCTTTGATTGCTGTTGCTAAAACTTCCAAAACTATGTTGAATAGTAGTGGTGAGAGTGGGCACCCTTGTCTTGTTCCTGACTTTATGGGAAATGCTTTCAACTTTTCACCACTGAGGATAATGTTTGCTGTGGGTTTGTCATATATGGCTTTTATTATGTTAAGATATGTTCCTTCTATGCCTGTTTTCTTGGGGGGGGGCTTATCATAAATGGGTGTTGAATCTTGTCAAAGGCTTTCTCTGCATCTATTGAGGTAATCATATGGTTTTTATTTTTCAATTTGTTAATGTGGTGTATTACATTAATTGATTTGTAAATATTGAAGAATCCTCACATCCCTGCATTAAAGCCCACTTGGTCATGTTGTATGATCTTTTTAATATGTTGTTGGATTCTGTTTGCTAGAATTTTGTTGAGGATTTTTGCATCTATGTTCATCAGTGATATTGGCCTGTAGTTTTCTTTTTTGTGGCATCTTTGTCTGGTTTTGGTATTAGGGTAAAGGTGGCCTCATAGAATGAGTTTGGAAGTTTATCTTCCTCTGGAATTTTCTGGAAGAGTTTGAGTAGGATAGGTATTGGCTCTTCTACTAAATTTTTGGTAGAATTCACCTGTGAAGCCATCTGGTCCTGGGCTTTTGTTTGCTGGAAGATTTTTGATTACAGTTTCAGTTTCTGTGCTTATGATGGATCTGTTAAGATTTTCTATTTCTTCCTGGTTCAGTTTTGGAAGATTATACTTTTCTAAGAATTCATCCATTTCTTCCAAGTTGTCCATCTTATTGTCATATAATTGCTGATAGTAGTCTCTTATGATCCTTTGTATTTCTGTGTTGTCTGTTGTGATTTCTGTATTTTCATTTTTAATTTTGTTGATTTGATTCTTCTGCCTTTTTTCTTGCTGAGTCTGGCTAATGATTTGTCTATGTTCTTTATCTTCTTGAAGAACCAGCTTTTAGTTTTGTTGATTTTTGTTATAGTCTCTTTGTTTCTTTTTTACTTATTTTTCCCCTAATTTTTATGATTTCTTTCCTTCTACTAACCCTGGGCTTCTCATATCTTCTTTTCCTAGTTGCTTTAGGTGTAAAGTTAGGTTATTTATTTGATTTTTCCCTTCTTTCTTGAGGTAAGTTTGACCATCCCCTTAGCACTCCTTTTACTGAATCCCATAGGTTTGGGGTTGTCATGTTTTCATTTTCATTTGTCTCTATGCATATTTTGATTTCCTTTTTGATTTCTTCCGTGATTTGTTGGTTATTCAGAAGTGTGTTGTTTAGCCTCCGTATGTTTGTATTTTGAATAGTTTTTCCCCTGTAGTTGACATCTAATCTTACCATTGCAATCAGAAAAGATTCTTGAAATTATTTCAGTTTTTTTGAATTTACCAAGGCTAGATTTATGGCCCAGGATGTGATCTATACTGGAGAATGTTCCATGTGCACTTGAGAAAAAGGTGAAATTCATTGTTTTGGGGTGAAATGTCCTATAGATATCAATTAGGTCTAACTGTTTGATTGTATCATTTAAAGTGTGGGTTATCCATTTGAAATACAGCAGTGTGTCAGTGTCCATCCCAGTTTCCCAATTTATCCCTCCTCCCACCTTCCCCCTTGGTAACCATAAGTTTATTTTCTAAGTCTGAGTCTGTTTCTGTTTGGTAAGTTCATTTCTATCATATTTAGATTCCACATGTAAGTAATATCATATGATTTTTGGCTTACTTCACTCAGTGTGACAATCTCTAGGTCCATACGTATTGCTGCAAATGGCATTATTTCATTCCTTTTTATGGCTGAGTAATATTCTGTTGTGTATATATATCACATTTTCTTTATCCATTCATCTGTCAATGCACATTTAGGTTGGTTCCATGTACTGGCTATTGTAAACAGTGCTGCAATGAACATTGAAATGCATGTACCTTTTCAGATTATAGTCTTTTCTGAGTATATGCTAAGGTCTGGGATTGCTGGGTCATATGGTAGTTTTATTTTTAGTTTTTTCAGGAACTTCCATACTGTTCTCCATAGTGAATGCACCAACTTACATTCCCACCAACGATATAGGAGGGTTCCCTTTTCTTCATATCCTCTCCAGCATTTATTGTTTGTAGATTGTTTGGTGATGGCCTTTCTGGCCAGTGTGAGGTAATACCTTGTTGTAGTTTTGATTTGCATTTCTCTAATAATGAGAGATGTTGAACATATTTTCATGTGATTATAAGCCACCTGTATGTTTTCTTTGGATAAATGTCTATTTAGATTTTATGCCCACTTTTTGATTGGGCTGTTTTTTTTTGTTTGTTTTGTTTTGTTTTGTTTTTATATACTGATCTGTTTGGGCTATTTGTATATTTTGGAGATTAATCCCTTGTCAGTTGCTTCATTTATAAGTATTTCCTCCCATTCTGTGGGTTGTGTTTTTCTCTGGTTTATAGTTTCTTCTGCTGTGCAAAAGTTTTTGTATTTAATTATATCCCATTTGTTTATTTTTGCTTTTATTTTCTAGGAGGTGGATCCAAAAAGATCTTGCTCCTATTTATGTCATAAAGTGTTTTGCTTAAGTTTTCCTCTAAGAGATTTATAGTATCTGGTCTTACATTTAGGTCTTTAATCCATTTTTAGTTTATTTTTGTTTATGGTTTTAGAGAATATTTTAATTTCATTATTTTACACATAGCTGTCCAGTTTTCACAGCACCACTTATTGAAAAGAGACTGTCTTTTTCTCTATTGAATATTCATACATTTTGTGTAATGGCACTTTAAATCAGCATTATTATAAACAACAGAAAAAGTTTCAGTTTTCCTGTAAAATCGTACTGCATCTCCCCCACACCTCAGTGTTCTGCCTTTCCTTTTACCAAAAGCAACCCGCCCTTCCTGCTGTAACTATTATCAGACTTTATTGTTCTTCCTGCCTCCCACCCATAATCAAGATTCCATTCACTAACCCCAGTTATGATTGGATCTTGAATCTAACTTCTGTTACAAAAGAAGTTCAGACTGCCAAGACTGGTTGTCTCTTCCCATATCTCTTCACTCTCGGACGCCACAAAGAGCAACAATGAATGCTATTTCCTCTGTTACAGTCACTGCCAAGAAAAAGAAAACTTACCAAAACATAAGAATTATGTCCAAGATCATGGTGGCAGAATGGTCAGTTTCTGGTGAGAATGCTTTTCCTGGTTTATGATAGATAAGTGGCTTCTTTGCTTCAAACTTGTATGCATGGTTGTAGGGGAAAGTGAAGAAAGAGCAATGCAGGGGAAGGAGCTCTCTGATCCCTTCTTATATGGCCATTAATCCCATCATAAGGGTTCAACCTTAATGACTTCATATAATAGTAATTTGCATCTGCTAATCCCAAACTCCCACTCCATCCCTCCCTCACCACCCACCTTGGCAACCACAGTCTGTTCTCTACTTCTGTAAGCCTGTTTCTGTTGTACAGATAAGTTCATTTGTGTCATATTTTAGTTTCCACATATGAGTGATATCTATATTTGTCTTTGTCTGGCTTACTTCACTTAGGATGATAATCTCTAGGTTCATTCTTTTGCTGCAAATGGTGTTTCCTTCTTTTTTATGGTTGAGTAGTATTCCATTGTATATACACACCATATCTTCTTAATCCATTCATCTGTCAGTGTACATTTAAGTTGGCTTCTTATGTTGGCAATCGTAAATAGAGCTGCAATAAATATAAAGGTGCATGTATCTATTTGTAAAATAATAAAAATAATAAAGCTGGAGTCCCAAAACACTCCTTATGTGAAAATAAATTCTAAATATTAATAGATGAAGCAAATGTTAAAAGGAAACCATAAAGGTACTAGAAAAAACATGAAAGGATATCTTTATAGTAAAAAAAAAAATAAGAAAATATTTTTTGTTTGCAATTTTGATGTCTATAACAGCTGCATAAGCATATCAGAAAAAAACAGATTTTACCAAGGAAAACAGTATAAGATTTTATTTAAATTTTTTATTTTACATGAGACTTCAAAAAATTATGTGTAACATGTATCAAAAAGAGTGTCTTTAGTAGACAAATAATTTTTCCAAACTAATAAGGAAAAAGTCATAATCTTAATAAAAAATATAAAATTGTCATGAACAAACAGTTAACAGAATAAGGAAATCCAGTATCCAATGAAAATATGGAACACATCTTTCAAGAAAGAAATTTGGCAGGATTATCAAAATGGAAAATGCAAATAATGTTTACTCAGCATTCTGATTTTAAAAATGAATTCTAAATATATAATCTTAGAAATGGAACAAGTTGTATGCTTGGAAACATTTGTTACTGAAGTATTTAGAGTAACAAAATGTTGGAATATCTGAAATGGTTATATAAATTTTGGTAATGTATAAAATTTATCATTATTGTATACTTATCACACTTGTAATTTTTACATACAATAAAATTATTTGCTTCATTAGCACTCTACCCACAGATTGTAGAATCCTTGAGATTAAGGACTTCCAACTCTGTCTCTAACAACTTGCTCATTTCACAGTAAGCATTTGATAAATATTTGTTGAGCAAATGAATGAAGGAAGCCTTTCTTTATCTTAATAGGCTGGAAGTGATGGGGAGAGTATTGGAAATTGTCCCTTTAGTCAACGCCTTTTTATGATCCTCTGGCTTAAAGGAGTTAAATTCAATGTGACTACTGTTGACATGACCAGGTAAGAGAAATCAGGACATGTTTTATTCTGGGGGTTAAAATCAGTAGACACCGATACAATCTTGGTGTTTGCATAATATGTACTTTATCTAGAAGCCTAACTCTGCTTATTTTCAATAATCATAGAAAGCCCGAAGAGCTGAAGGACTTAGCCCCAGGCACCAATCCTCCCTTCCTGGTATATAACAAGGAGTTGAAAACAGACTTCATTAAAATTGAGGAGTTTCTAGAGCAGACACTGGCTCCTCCAAGGTACAGCATTTTTACAGGATATTATTGTTCTTGAGATGATCTATTTTATTGGTTTATTTATTGCAGATTGAGGATTTTTCTAGACATTTCTTTTTCAGTTTTTCTCTTTCTAGAAAAGTTTGCAAAGATCTCCCCGATCACTCCATATATGATTACAAAACTTTTGTTTTGTTGTTGTTATTCAGTTGCTAAGTCGTGTCTGACACTTTGCAACCTGATGGACTGCAGCACGCCAGGCTCCCCTGTCCTTCACTCTCTCCCAGAGTTTGCTAAGATTTATGTCCATTGAGTCAGTGATGTTATTTAACCCATCCTTTGCCACCCTTTTCTCCAATTTCCCTTAAGTCTTTCCCAGAATCAGGGTCTTTTCCAGTGAGTTGTTTATATTTTTCCTGGCAATTTTGATTCCAGCTTATGATTCACCCAGCCCAGCATTTCACATAATGTACTCTGCCTATAATTTAAATAAGCAGGGTGAAAATATACAGACTTGTCAAACATTTTCCCCAGTTTTAAACCAGTCAGTTGTTCCATGTTCAGTTCTAATGTTGCTTCTTGACTCACATACAGGTTTCTCAGGAGGCAGGTAAGGTGGTCTGGTATTCCCACCTCTTGAAGAATTTTCCACAATTTGTTGTGACTCACACAGTCAAAGGCGTTAGTGTAGTCAATGAAGCAGAAGTAGATGTTTTTCTGGAATTTTCCTGGTTTTCCAGTGCTACATGGGATGTTGGCAATTTGATCTCTGGTTCTCTGCCTTTTTTAAAACCAGCTTGAACATCTGGAAGTTCATGGTTCACGTACTGTTGAAGCTTGGCTTGGAGAATTTTGAGCTTTACTTTGCTAGTTTGTGAGATGAGTGCAATTATGGGGGAGTTTGAGCATTCTTTGGCATTGCCCTTCTTTGGGATCAGAATGAAAACTGAACTTTACCAGTCCTGTGGCCACTGCTGAGTTATCCAAATTTGCTGGCATATTAAGTGCAGCACTTTCACAGCATCATCTTTTATGATTTGAAATAGCTCAACTGGAATTCCACCACCTCCACTAGCTTTGTTTGTAGTAATGCTTCCTAAGGCCCACTTGACTTCACATTCCAGGNCTTTACCAGTCCTGTGGCCACTGCTGAGTTATCCAAATTTGCTGGCATATTAAGTGCAGCACTTTCACAGCATCATCTTTTATGATTTGAAATAGCTCAACTGGAATTCCACCACCTCCACTAGCTTTGTTTGTAGTAATGCTTCCTAAGGCCCACTTGACTTCACATTCCAGGGTGTCTGGCTCTAGATGAGTGACCACACCATCGTGGTTATCTGGGTCATTAAGACCTTTTTTGTATAGTTCCTCTGTGTATTCTTCCCACCTTTTCTTAATCTTTTCTGCTTCTGTTAGGTCTATACAGTTTCTGTCCTTTATCATGCCCATCTTTGCATGAAATGTTCCCTTGGTATATCTAACTTTCTTGAAGAGATCTCTAGTCTTTCCCTTTCTGTTGTTTTCCTCTATTTGCAGTGTGCATTTAACAAGGCCTTGTTATCTCTCCTTGCCATTGTCTGGAACTCTGCATTCAGTTGGGTATATGTTTCCCTTTCTCCCTTGCTTTTTGCCTCTCTTCTTTTCTCAGCTATTTGTAAGTGTTCCTCACCCAACCACTTTACCTTCTGGCATTTCTTTTTCTTTGCAATGGTTTTGGTCACTGCCTCCTGTACAAAGTTATGAACTTCCGTCCATAGTTCTATAGGCACTCTATCAGATCTAATTCCTTGAATCTATTAATCACCTCCACTGTATAATCATAAGGGATTTGACTTAGGTCATACCTGAATGGCCTATTTCAGACCTCTATTTTGTTCTTTCTAGAAAAGTTTGCAAATATTCACCCTGATCACTCCATATATGATTAGAAAACTTTTACATATATTAAAACTTTATGAGATGCAAGTAGAGTGTTAGAAATTAAATTTAATTTTAACCACATTGTCTGATCCATAATGAGGTTTGGGGACACTTATACTGGTAGAAATCAGACTTATTTTATTGTAGAGCCCTCAGAAGATCTACAGTTTTGAAACAGCCTTTAATTCAGTCTGATCTCTTAGTTCTGCAGGGGAGAAATATTATGCCTATCATGCATAAACTTCCCCTTCTGACCTCAAAGACACAAAGGCCGTCAATATAATATTTCAAATTATTTTTTAAATGCATAACTTACTTAAATTAAAAAAGTAAATTATCTGTAGTCTAGAAATAGAGAAGAAACCATTGGAGGGTTGGGAGTGTGGGTATGGGATAATAGCACTGTAAAGTCCATGAGGACTGACGAAGACTAGCTCATTATATCACTGATGGCATGAAGGGAGAACATACCTAACACAAGAAAACCAGGAAACAGGTATCTCTCAATTAGCCAGAGGCCATAACTGCACTGTCTACACTTGAATGACAGCTCTACATCTCTGCCCACCCAGGATAGTGTCTGAAAATAATAAGACTACTGTATTAATTTTTTATTCTTGTTCAACAAACTCAGTGTCTTAAAATATCACTCATTTATTATCTAACAGTTTTCATCAGTCAGAAGTCTGGCTGTAAGCTTAAAACTGCTCTAAAAAAATAAAGTCTCAATGTTTATGTATACATTATAAATAAAAGGGTCTATCAGTACAAAATTCTTCAAGAAGCTAGGGATAGTATTTCAGATTCTTTTCTGTGTTCCTATACTATGTCTCTTTCATCCATTAGTGATGGCTTCCTGTATTTTAGCACTTGTTCCAAGTTTGTCCTATAAGTATTGAGTCTTATTTTGTTATTTTCTCCTCATCCGTCTTCCTCTACTACTGAATCCCCTCAAACCACCTGCTCCCCAACCTTTTCTTGATCCCAAAGGTAACTAATGAAAAATAATCTATGATGTATGTTTCTATACCCTTCTTATGCTCATATAATAGTAAGCATAATTTATGCATCTTGCTTATCTGACTTCAGAAAACGTTTTTAACATATATCAACTCCACTAGTGTAGATTTATGCTTACTATAATTGTGCTGCAAGTTGCCAAATGATTCCTCTACAGATGGACTTCCCCTTTCCTTCCAGTTTTTTTTTTATCACTACAAACTGCTATAAATAACATCCTTGCTCATGTGTCCTTATGTACTTGTGTTTTCATTCCTGTGGAATAGATTCACAGGAACAAAATTCAAATGGTATGTATCTTTTAAAAATTTTTACTGCTTTATCCATAAGGATACACTTTTTCTACATATCTTTAATACTATGCATTATCATTCTTTTAACATCTGTGGCACCCAGATGGGTTTAGTGATAGCTCACTGATACTTCAGTTTGCATTTCTGCTAACTTGTGATCTCGAGTAAACTTCTGGTTCCCAATGTATAATAGCTTGGGTCCCCATTGATGTCTTTACAGAAGATCTCAACTCTCTCTGAGAGATCCTTCAGGAGCCACTGCCCACATGCCCAGTGGAAGGCTCCTCCAAGTCTTTTTTAAAGGCAAAATGTCGGCTTTTAGTAAATATGGATGGTGGGTACATGGGCATTTCTTTTTTGTATGCTATTCTCTGTATCTTTTGTTAAACTTCAAAACTTCAGAATTAGCAATGAATTTTCATGCCTCCATACAATAGAATACCACACAGTCATTGAAAAATGTGTCTGGAAAATATTGAAGTATAGTTGTCATATAACATTGTGTAAGTTTAAGGTTTACAACATGTTGATTTGATACATTTACATATTACAGTATGTTTACCCACCTAGTATTAGTTAATACCTCTATTCCATCACATAATTATCATTTATTTTTAGTGGTAATAATGGTTAAGATCTACTGTATTAGCAACTTTGAAGTTTATAATACAGTATTATTGACTATAATCACTAGTCAGTGGATTCGATTTCCTGAGCTTATTTATATACTAGTTGCAAGATTTTACTTTTAAATAACATCTTCCCGATTCTTCCATTCCCCATCCTCTCTCTTGTGACCACCATTCTACTCTCTATTTTTATGAGTTTGGCTTTTTAAGGTTCCATATGTAAGTGATATCATATAGTATTTGTCTTTCTCTGTCCGACTTACCATAATGTTCACAAGATCCATTCATGTGGGCACAAATGACAGGATTTCCTTTTTCATGGCTAATATTCATTGTGTGTGTGTCTGTGTGTGTGTGAACAGAACCACATTTCTTCATTCATCCACTGATGGACACTCAGGTTGTCTTAAGTGTCTTGTGTTATTTGATGAAATTTTGTAGAGTTCTGTTTTTATTTTGGTTCTATACCTTTCATATTAAAATATTTCTAAATATTTTATATACTTGTCACTTTTGTAAGTGGAATATGTTACTAATATCCATTTTGTTATGGCCATTTCTTTAATGTTTGATTTGTATTTAGCCACCTTATCAAAATATCTCATTAATTCTAGCAATTATTTTGGCTAGAAAAGGCAATCTTGTCTTGCCTTTTATAGGTATATAGTTATATTGTTACTTCTCTTCCAATAATTATACTGATTGCTTTATGTTGTTGTTTTTCTCCACTTGCTAAAACTTCAGAAAATGTCAACTATAATAGCAATCATAGGCATTTCTGTCTTGTTGCCTAAACTTTATGTACAAAATGTAGTCACCCCCAGAATGGTGTTTTTCCTTGTCTCACAAGTTAGTACATTCAGCACAATATTGAAGAACCATAGTTATCATGATTAACCTCATCCTTTACTGATTTTAAAGGGAATAGTTGTAACATTTCACCATTTAAAATGATACTTGCTGAAAGTTGTTGATGGATACATTTGACCAAATTAGAGAAATTAATTGATTCATGTAATCATTTAACAAATATTTACTGCATACTTATCATGTGTCAGGTACTATTCTAGGTACTTGGGACAGTGAATAAAATGGGAAAAATATCTCTGCCCTAGCAAAACTTACATTTTAGTTAGGGAAGAGAGCAAATAAGCAAGAGAAAAAGCAAACTATAAACTATTTTGGATGATGATAAATATGAAGAAAAAGTAAAGCAAGGGAGGGAAGTAGTGGGTATTTGGGACAAGGGAGAGGTTGCAACGTCAGATAAGGGGGCCAGTGAAAGGCCTCACTTAGGAAGAGATATCAGATTAAAAGACCTGAAAGAAGAGGGAAGCAGGCCATGTGCATATACGAGGGAAAGCTCTTTATGTAAAAGGAGATCAAGTGAAAAGGACCTGCAGTGGGACCTTGTCAGGCCTATTTGAAGAAAAGCAAAGCGGTCAATGGGAATAAGGCAGAGAGTGGGAAGAGACGAGAGCAGAGAGGTAAAGTGGGATCAGATCACACCACTGTGAAGACCTGGGCTCTGATAGCAGGTGCAGAATATTCTGAGAGTGTGAGGGACAAGCATGGGACAGGGAGGATACAGGAAGTTCCCTACTTACAAACGAGTTCTGTTCTGAGAGCATGTTCATAAGTCCAATTTGTTTGTAAGTCCAGTGAAGTTATCCTGGTGGTGGTGATTTAGTCGTTAAGTCATGTCCAACTCTTGCGATCCCTGCCAGGCTCCTCTGTCTATGGGATTCTCCAGGTGAGAATACTGGAGTGGGTTGCCATTTCCTTCTCCAGAGGATCTCCCCACCCAGGAATCCAACCCGGGTCTCCTGCATTGCAGGCAGATTCTTTACCAGCTGAGCTATGTACCCAATAACCTAGAAAATCCCATGGTCAGAGGAGCCTGGTGGGCTACAGTCCACAGGTCACAGAGTCGGACAACACTAAGCACGCACCACTCCCGCAATGACACAATCAGCTATATAGTACTGTATTGTAATGGGTTTTTAATACTTATCACACAAATAATACATAAAACATAAACAAGCACAAAAAACAAAGGAAACATTTTTAATCTACAGCACAGCACCTTGAAAAGTGCAGTAGTGCAGTACAACAGCTGGCATCCAGGAGCTGGCATCCAGTGAACAGGCAAGAAGGGTTACTGACTAGAGGAGGGAGATGAGGTGGGAGATAGTAGAGCTGAAAGGTCTCAAGAGCAATAAGAGACAGAGGGCGTGCTGCAATGTCACTCATGCCTGCATTGATGGCACAGTGTCTGGCTCCTTGCTGGACTCAATTCCATCCACCCTCTTGAAGAAACAGTCCAGTGATGTCAGGGTAGTTACTCTATTTCTCGCCATAGATGACACAGTAGCAGTGGATTGCATTCTGAACACCTGTTGAAATATTCATTTACCATTCCTGATTCAGGTCCTCGGTTTCAAAAGCTAACAGGGCCTCCTCAAATAAAGAAAATCCCCTTGCCATTTGCTGTGTTGTAAACCTAACCCATTCTTCACTTACTTATTCCTCTGGCCTCTCTGGCCTTTCTCTGGCCCTCCAATTCCATTAGGTCTTCATTAGTGAGCTTGTGTTGCACACCAAGGAGTTCAATGAAGTCATCCTCCTGCAGATCTAGCTCATATCTTTGAAAGTTTGAAAACTTAAAGGTTTGTATGTTGGGGAATTACTGCAATCAAAAATGGTTGCAGTAATATAGGCTTGGGACCAGGCAGGAAGCAGTGGACGTGGCAAGTTGTGGACAAATTATAGATACATTTTGAAAGGTAGGCTGACTGGACTTGCTAATGGATAAAATGCAGGGATGGAGAGAAAGAGGAATCAAGGAAGATGGTTAAACGTTGGACCCAACCATTTCTAGTTGCTAGTGCAGGGTTTTCTGAATAGGAATTGATTTATTGATTGGACACTTTCCAGGCATCTGTTCATGATCATACAGCTTTTGTTCATTTGTTAATGTGGTGATTTACATTATTTTATTGTATTATGCTAAGTTAACTTTGTACTACTAAGAGGAAGACATCTTCACTTCTTTTCCCCACCCTCTCCTCTACACTTTTATGTGTTTTGTTATTTGAAGCCATTTATTTTTTTGTATTACTTATCTTCTGCCAAACAGGTTTTTAGGATCAAGTATGGGGGGGTTGGATTTATTGACTATGACAAGCCTTTGACTGTGTGGATCGCAATAAACTGTGGAAAATTCTGAGAGAGATGGGAATACCAGACCACCTGACCTGCCTCTTGAGAAATCTGTATGCAGGTCAGGAAGCAACAGTTAGAACTGCACATGGAACAACAGACTGGTTCCAAATAGGAAAAGGAGTACGTCAAGGCTGTATATTGTCACCCTGCTTATTTAACTTCTATGCAGAGTACATCATGAGAAACGCTGGACTGGAAGAAACACAAGCTGGAATCAAGATTGCCGGGAGAAATATCAATAACCTCAGATATACAGATGACATCACCCTTATGGCAGAAAGTGAAGAGGAACTAAAAAGCCTCTTGATGAAAGTGAAAGAGGAGAGTGGAAAAGTTGGCTTAAAGCTCAACATTCAGAAAACGAAGCTCATGGCATCCGGTCCCATCACTTCATGGGAAATAGATGGGGAAACAGTGGAAACAATGTCAGACTTTATTTTGTGGGGCTCCAAAATCACTGCAGATGGTGACTGCAGCCATGAAATTAAAAGACACTTACTCCTTGGAAGAAAAGTTATGACCAACCTAGATAGTATATTCAAAAGCAGAGACATTACTTTGCNCTTAAAGCTCAACATTCAGAAAACGAAGCTCATGGCATACGGTCCCATCACTTCATGGGAAATAGATGGGGAAACAGTGGAAACAATGTCAGACTTTATTTTGTGGGGCTCCAAAATCACTGCAGATGGTGACTGCAGCCATGAAATTAAAAGACACTTACTCCTTGGAAGAAAAGTTATGACCAACCTAGATAGTATATTCAAAAGCAGAGACATTACTTTGCTGACTAAGGTCCATCTAGTCAAGGCTATGGTTTTTCCTGTGGTCATGTATGGATGTGAGAGTTGGACTGTGAAGACAGCAGAGCACTGAAGAATTGATGCTTTTGAACTGTGGCATTGGAGAAGACTCTTGGGAGTCCCTTGGACTGCAAGGAGATCCAACCAGTCCATTCTGAAGGAGATCAGCCCTGGGATTTCTTTGGAAGGAATGATGCTAAAGCTGAAGCTCCAGTACTTTGGCCACCTCATGAGAAGAGTTGACTCATTGGAAAAGACTCTGATGCTGGGAGGGATTGGGGGCAGGAGGAGAAGGGGACGACAGAGGATGAGATGGCTGGATGGCACCACTGACTCGATGGACGTGAGTCTGAGTGAACTCTTGGAGTTGGTGACGGACAGGGAGGCCTGGCGTGCTGCATTCATGGGGTCGCAAAGAGTCGGACCCGACTGAGTGACTGAACTGAACTGAACTGAACTGACGGGGGGGTTTCCCTCATAGCTCAGGCGGTAAAGAATTTCCCTGAAATGCAGGAGACCTGGGTTCGATTCCTGAGTCAGGAAGATCCCTTGGAGAAGGAAATGGAAATCCACTCCAGTATTCCTGCCTGGAAAAAATCCCATGGACAGAAGAGCCTGGTGGGCTACAGTCCATGGGGTCACAAGAGTTGGACATGACTTAGTGACTAAACCACCACCATGGGGACCCAACAGTCATTTGAAACATTGTTTTCACAGATAAAGGAACTTTAAATTCCAATAGCTGGTTTCCCAGTGAATTTTAACCACTAAAGTATTCTTAGACTGGGAAAAAGACACATTTTCAATGAAAGGTTTCTCAGGACCTTCAGTTTCCAGCACAATTTTCCAAAACTTCTATTCTCAGTAGAGTGCAAGCTAGGACACCTGGTGTATGCCTTGTTATATGTGAATTTTATGTGCAGTGATATTTCTTTTTAAGGTATCCTCACTTGAGTCCCAGGAACAAGGAGTCCTTTGATGTGGGCTGTAATCTCTTTGCCAAGTTTTCTGCATACATTAAGAATACACAAAAAGAGGCAAATAAGAGTAAGACACCTTTATTTAAATCTTTTTGTTTTTCTCACATGCTCACAATCACATTCTGACTCAACTAAAATAGAATTTTCCTAAATATATAATATATATTGGGAAATACTCTTCATCTCGTTCTCTTTTCTCTCTTCTGAAATTCCCTTGAATGAAGTTTTATTGGATTTAGAAACTAATATTCAATATAGTAATCACCAACTTAGCTCAACTAGAACATTGGCATGCCAGATGTGAACTAACTGCAGGATTGTATTTCTTAACCCTCCAACTCTCCCAGTTATGTGTACCTTTAAGGTTTCTTAAACCATAGCAGCTACCATTTCCCACAAACACTCTTGAACAGATTTACCATTCTCTGAATCAGGAGAGCTATGAGTCTCTTTTCCCACTTTCTGACTCTCCTTTAGTGATAATATGCATCACCTTTCTTTCTTTGACTCTCCTCCCAATGTACTTCCTCAAGAAAAGTCCAAAAATATTTCCACTCGCCATTTGATTAAACATCTGCCTCTGTCTTATCAGTGTGTAGTTGAGCACTTTGGTTAAATATATAGATTTTGAAGAGTCAGTGTAAGCAATATGAAAAGACAGAGATGTCTAAATGTGTAGAAAGCATATTGAGAATGTATTCAGTCATGAAGACAACAAATGTATACATAACCCTATGATTTCACTGCCTCAGCCTTTGAAAAATCTCTGCTTAAAGAATTTAAGCGTCTGGATGACTACTTGAACACTCCACTTCCGGATGAAATTGATCCAGACAATGTTGAGGAACTCACAGTTTCCAGAAGATTGTTCTTGGATGGCGATCAACTGACCCTGGCTGACTGTAGTTTGTTACCCAAACTACACATTATTAAAGTAAGTCTTTACAGTGTGGGCTGAATGATTGAGAAAGGTCTAGGGAGTCACCAGCAGGAAGCACAGTGACCATTCAGTGTAAGGTTTTAATATTATTGATTTGTCATCATTGTTATGCATAGTGTATGTCTCCTTTTCTCCTCAGAAGAAAAATCCATAATGATCTCCACTGGGAAGCATAAACACGTCTTGCTTCTTTCTTCCTAAATCAGAAGGTGTTTTCTACTGTCTTGTCTATAAAACAAGGGTACCCATTGCACAGAATTGTTGAGGAGTAAGACACTGTTGGAACCCTAAACAAATTCTTAGTCCAGTGAAGAGATACAAGCTCTTTATCTGTGCTTCCTTCTTCTAAACATATTTATAATTAAATATAATATAAATATAAAAATAATTGCAAGCATGAAGTTTTGTTTACATACATAGGAATAAAACATTAAAATAGCGAATCCAAGATTCTTTAAGTTTATTTTGTACTTTTTGTGTAGATAACATGTCCTCAATGATCTGGACCTTTGAGAGATATTTTTACACAATCGGCATGTTACTGATGCCCCTCACTACCAACTGCTTTTTCTCTCTTTTTTTTTTTCCAAAACCCTAGGTTGCTGCAAAGAAATACCGTGACTTTGACATTCCAGTAGAATTCTCAGGAGTCTGGCGCTACCTCCACAATGCCTATGCCCGTGAAGAATTTACCCACACATGTCCAGAAGACAAAGAAATTGAAAATACCTATGCAAGTGTAGCTAAACAGAAGAGTTAGGACAGCCCTTTCAGTAGAAAAATCTCTCTTTTCACTCGCTATCATATTAGAAAGTCTTTTAGAAATAAGAATATGGAAAATGCTGTTTCCTCTATTCAACTTTCTTATGAAGAAGAATACTGTATTTTCTGTACCTAGTTAATCCAGCCTATCTGCTTACTGTGTATTTTACAGGTCTTCATATTTTATTTTTTAATTCCCATTGTACAACCACTGCAATTTTAAATTATATGAAAAGTATCTTTTACCATTTGATTGAAATTCTAGAAGGTATCATGTGTGCAAGCTCAACCGATGGCTAAAGTTACAAATGACATATAGTCATGGTTTCAAACTGTCCCTTAGAGACATTTCCACCTAAATCATTAAAACAATTTTACTAAGACATCTGACTGACCAAAAGGTCTTCTTGTTATTTATTAAAGGGTAAAGTAAACTGTTCTTAGAGAATAATCATAAATCTTTCTACAGAATTGTAAACTGTTCCATTATTAAATGTACTCAGATATCCACCTTAAAATGCAATCAAATCACTCAAATCTGAAAACAAAAACTGAACTTTACTCATGGTCCTTCAGAGAAGAAACAAAGTTGAGCCTCAAAAAGGAAATACAGGTGCTATTATATGTCTTGGTGGAAGTTAGATAAAATTTATTTATTTTTGCCCAACCCCAGGGCATGTGAGATCTCAGATCAGTTCCCCAACCAGGGATGGAAACCATGTCCCTTACAGTGGAAGTGCTGAGTCTTAACCACTAGGGAATTCCCTATAAAGAATCTCAATGAGGAGTGTTATAATAGGTTCAAAAAAAGTAAGGCAATGAGTAAAGAGTTAACAGGTACATGAAATAAGCACATGAAAATATGCTCACTATTGCCAATTATTAGAGAAATACAAATCAAAACTGCAATGAGATACCAGCCCACACTGTTCAGAATGACCGTCATTAAAAAGTCTACAAGTAACAAATGCTGGATAGGGTGTGGAGAAAAGGGAACCCTCCTACACTGCTGATGGGAATATAAACTTGTGTAGCCACTACAGAGAACAGTATAGAGGTTCTGCAAAAAACTAAAAATGGAGCTACCATATGACCCTGCAATCCAATTCCTGGGCATATATATAGAACTATAATTTGAAAAGATACATGCACCCGTATGTTCATAGCGGCATTATTTACAATAGCCAAGACACTGAAACAACCTAAATGTCCATCAACAGATGAATGAATAAAGAAGATATGATGTGTGTGTGTGTGTGCGCGTGCATGCACGCGCGTGGTATGCTGTTGCTATAGTCGTGTCTGACCCTTTGAGACTCTATGGACTGTACCCTGCCAGGCTTCTCTCTCCATGGGATTCTCCAGGCAAGAATACTGGAGTGGGTTGTCATGGCCTCCTCCAGGGGGTCTTCCCAACCCAGGAACTGAACATGACTCTTTTATGTTTCTTGCATTGGCAGGTGGGTTCTTTACCAGTAGTGCCACATGGGATGGCCTTGACACATGCACACTACTATATATAAAATAACTATAGGGGCCTACTGTACAAGAAACTCAACTTAATACTCAGTAAAGACCTATATGGAGAAAGAATCCAGAAAAAGAGTGAATATATGTATAACTGATTCACTTTGCTGTACACCTGAAACTAACAAATCATTGTATATCAAATATACTCCAATACAAATTAATTATTAAAAAACAGACTACTTTGCAGATCTCATGCAAATAAATTTCAAAACCTAGATGATAGGGATAATTTCCTAGGAAAGCAAAGATTACCAAAAGTAACTCCATTAGAGATTAAAAAAATTTAAAGACCATCTCACAGAAGAAATAGAGACCAATATTACCTTTGAGTGTTGATATAAAAGTACTAAATAAAATATTATCAGCATCCAATCACAAGTAGAATTCATTCCAAGAAAAAAATGTTGTTTTAATATTAGTGATAATAATACATAACAGATAATAATAGTAATAATAGTAAACATATGCATATATTACTTATTAATATGGTATATAATATTAACACATATATGATTATCATCACAAATCCTGAAAAAGCCTTAGACACATACAATACCTTATACAAACAGTTAAGGAAGAAGAAGTCAATGGTTATATTTTTATCATAATAAATTATATATCAGTTCAGTCACTGAATTATGCCTGACTCTTTGCTGCCCCATGGACTGCAGCATGCCAAGCTTCCCTGTCCATCATCAACTCCTGGAGTTTATCCAAACTCATATCCATTGAGTTGGTGATGCCATCCAACTATCTCATCCTCTGTCATCCCCTTCTCCTCCTGCCTTCAATCTTTCTCAGAGTCAGTTCTTCGGATCAGGTGGCCAAAGTATCAGAGCTTCAGCTTCAGCTTCAGCATCAGTCTTTCCAATGAAAGGACTGATCTCCTTTAGGATGGACTGGTTGGGTCTCCTTGTAGTCCAAGGGACTCTCAAGAGTCTTCTCCAACACCACAGTTCAAAAGCATCAATTCTTCAGCCCTCAGCTTTCTTTATAGTCCAACTCTTACATCTTTACATGACTACTGGAAAAACCATAGCCTTGAATAGATGGACCTTTGTTGGCAAAGTAATGTCTCCATAATCTTAGTTTTCTGAATGTTGAGTTTTTTTTTTTTGTAGGTCAGCTACTTTATTTATTTATTTATTCCATTTTAATGTTATTTAATAATTATTTTTTCTTTTTTTCATTTATTTATTAATTAATTTTTTTTTTGAATGTTGAGTTTTAACCCAGCTTTTTCACTTTCCTCTTTCACTTTTATCAAAAGGCTCTTTAGTTTGTTTTCTAATGTTTTACATATATATATAAACATAATTATATAATAATATATATTATATATAATATATATATGTAATATATATTAACATGTAGCATTATGGGGGTTATGGCATCCAACCTCCCATGGAATTAATAATCCATGTATAACTTTTGACTCCCCCAAATAGCAATACTTTTGCCTGGAATCCTTACCAATAACATAAACAGCTGATCAACACATATTTTGTATGTTATATGTATTACATACTTATACATAAAGTGTTCTTAGAATAAAGTGAGTTAGAGAAAACAAAATGTTGTTAAGAAAGCCATAATGTTTTTCTCCTGTAATTGAGATCTAATCTTAATGCATTATGGTCAGAAAAGATTCTTGGAATGATTTTTATTTTTTTGAATTCATCAAGGTTAGATTTATGGCCCAGGATGTGATCTATCCTGGAGAAGGTTCCGTGAGCACTGCTGGGCATACACACCAAGGAAACCAGAATAGAAAGAGACACATGTACCCCAGTGTTCATCGCAGCACTGTTTATAATAGCCAGGACATGGAAACAACCTAGATGTCCATCAGCAGATGAATGGATAAGAAAGCTGTGGTACATATACACAATGGAGTATTACTCAGCCATTAAAAAGAATACATTTGAATCAGTTCTAATAAGATGGATGAAACTGGAACCGATTATACAGAGTGAAGTAAGCCAGAAAGAAAAACACCAATACAGTATACTAACACA
>SJYX01007797.1:338439-350205 GCA_006410675.1 Oreotragus oreotragus | reverse complement strand
GCGCTGTTTTTAAGCGTTTAGGATGAAACTTTTTAACCCTGCTAAATTTCCACCCTGCTAAATTTCCTTTGGGGCCTGGGTTTTTGCTGATTTTTCATGACTTATTTACAGCATACTGTGGAGTGCTTTGTATATTTTTAGAGAGCGCTATAATAGTTAATTTGGTAATTCATGAATGCAGCTGTCACTGAGAAAACAGACCTAGAAAAGATAACTGGATTTTCTTTGCCTGAAATGAAATTCAAATCATTGCTGAATTGAATTCATCTTTTTTTCCCCTCCTTTCCCTTCACCCCCATTTGCTTGTCTTTCAGTGGTCTCACAAACAAGTCACCCAAGGGACAGTCGTCCTAGCTGCCCTCTTTTCCATCACCTTCAACCAAGTACTTTTAATTCTGTTATCCATCTACTCTTCATATCCCCCCCACCCCAAGTAATTTAGGGCCTCACCATTTTTTCACATTATTATGTTAAGTAGCCTCCTCTCTGCCTTACTTAAATACTTCCAATCTTCCACACTGCTGCCAGTGATTTTTCTAAAGCAGAAATCTGTCATTTCCCTATTAAATCTTTCAGTGGCTTCCAGTCACCCAGAGCAGAATTTCTCAAATCTAAGTAGATACCTAGGATTTTCTATGGTGAACTTAAAATATGTTCAGTACATTAGATATATGCAAATATAAAACTATATAAACTCCTTATGTTGTATCTTTTGAACAACTATAATGCTCAAACAGTTGTACATTAAATGAAGCAAAGCTAAGAAATTCTGATGAATGCTTATTCACTGATACCAGTGAGACTGCCGGACCTGTCATGCTTCACTGTTCTTGGGGGCATGAATTCCTTACAGAAAGACCTGTCCTTACTGCCCTTGCTGCTGCTACTGCTAAGTCGCTTCAGTCGTGTCCGACTCTGTGCGACCCCATAGATGGCAGCCCANTCACTGATACCAGTGAGACTGCCGGACCTGTCATGCTTCACTGTTCTTGGGGGCATGAATTCCTTACAGAAAGATCTGTCCTTACTGCCCTTGCTGCTGCTACTGCTAAGTCGCTTCAGTCGTGTCCGACTCTGTGCGACCCCATAGATGGCAGCCCACCAGGCTCCCCCATCCCTGGGATTCTCTAGGCAAGAATATTGGAGTGGGTTGCCATTTCCTTCTCCAATGCATGAAAGTGAAAAGTCAAAGTGAAGTTGCTCAGTCGTGTCCGACTTCGTGACCCCATGGATTGCAGCCTACCAGGCTCCTCCATCCATGGGATTTTTCAGGCAAGAATACTGGAGTGGGGTGCCATTGCTTTACCCAGTGACTTCACCTCTTTTTATTTAAACCACTGTAAAAACCTTCCTTTGTTCCTTGTGTTAAGATTTCATTTGACCTTCACTTGACAAACACCATTTACATAAAATAGTCTCCATGTCTTTCATTAACCTGTGCCAATGACAAATAGTCCCACTTGTTAGCCAGTGCAGTTCTAAACGCAAACGTGATTTGAAATCAATCAAATTTGATTGTGACAGTAATCAATCAAAGGGATGATCCAGGATATCCTTTTGTTCAAAACAATTTTGTTTAGATTTTTATCAAATTGAAAATAAAAAGTATCCCTAGGGAAGTCTCATCATCTTGAGACTACATGTACCAATCCCTCAAGGTCTGTATAGGTGCTTTATAGGACAAAGTCTGTAAGTCTCAGTGTAGTATACAGGGCACTTGTTGCCTGCATCTTGCCCACATTTTCAGCCTCATCTTTGCCCATCCTTCACATTTGCTCCTGTGGTTCTGACATCTTTCCTCCTTGCTCAAGCCAGGGTCCCTTTACATTAAAATTTTTCTTTATCTGGAGCTCCCTTCGTTTCTTCTTATCCATTTATCTCAAGACTCATGTCAGGTATCTCAGCTCCTCAGACACTTTCCTGACCCTTCCATCTTAGTGATAACCTTGCCTCTTCTCTCATGTTACTCTGCATTCACTGGCTGTGGCACTATATTAGAATTGTTTGTCTGTCTTTGCAACATTTGTTTAGAGAGGTCCATTCATTCAACATCCATATACATTAACCACATTTTAGGCACTGTGCTATGGATGCATATGTATGTTGAATGAATGTTAGTCACTCAGTCATGTCCAACTCTTTGTGACCCCATGGACTGTAGTCCATCAGGCTCTGTCAGTGGGATTCTCTAGGCAAGAATACTGGAGTGGGTTGCCATTTCCTACTCCAGGGGACCTTCCCAACGCAGGGATCGAACCCAGATCTTCTACACTGCAGGCAGTTTCTTTACTGTCTGAGCTACCAGGGAAGCCCATGTTGAATGAATCGGCTCTTCTAAAATCAATGTATGTATAGATTCTACTATCATTAACTAAATAGTTTTAACATAGAACTATATTTAGTCTTTATTCTTTAAATGTAGGAAACCACAATATTAATAAGAAGAAATGTTCTTTTATTTGCTGAATTGTGTCTGCCTCTTTTGCAACCCCATGGACTAGCCCACCAGGCTTCTCTGTCTATGGGATTTCCCAGGCAAGAATACTGGAGTGGATTGCCATTTCCTTCTTCAAGGGATCTTCCTGGCCCAGGGATCGAACTTGTGTCTTCTGCATTGCAGACAGATTCTTTACACTGAGCCCACAGGGAAACCCAGCCAATAAGAAGAAATAACTTCTAAAAAAACTTTTATCCCTAACAGTTCTCCCTATAAAGTAGATCTTTTCTTATTGGAGGTAAAATGGCATAAACCCCTAGCTTAGGATTTGGAAATGACTTCTTTTAAATTTGGGACATAGAACAGACATTAATTCTTTTTTTTTCATTCTGTGTGTATGTGATGCCATGAGAATACTTAACCATCCTTGCCATGATACTTTCAGGATGAAGAAGAGATAAGAGTTCAGAAGTTAATAAAATGCTTTTTGTTCATATATTTTATTTAAAAAGGGATAACAATAAATATATAAAGCACTCTGATTATTAAACCTAAACATTTGCTCAGAGACAAAAAAAATTTGAACCAAGGCCACAAGAGGTCATTCATTCAACATGTAATTATTTTCATCTACAATGTGCTGGGAACTATTTTGGCAGAGGGTTTAACTGATCAGGGAACAAGATCCTCACATGTCCAAGGAGATAGACAGTAAATAGATTTTAAAAAATATTTTCAGGTAGTGATAAAGTACTGTGAAGAAGATAAAACAGGGGGATGTGCTTGATGGTGAGTGTTTGGGAGCCCTGCTGCACCCAGAATGGTCAGGAAAGGCCTTTCTGAAGAGTGGGGTTTTGAACTGAGCCTTGAATGAGGATGAGCCAGTCTGCACAGAACTAAAGTTAGAGTAGTTCAGGCAGAGGGATGTTCTAATGCAGGGTCCCCAGGGCAATAACAACGTTGGATTATTCTAAAACTATCAGAAGGCTAGTATGCCTTGTCGGGAGTAAGGAATTTTGGATTTTATTCTGTGGTGAAGGGAAGCCATAGGACACTCTGGAGAAGGAAAGTAACATGATCTGATTTGTTTTGATAAGATCATTGTGGCTATAGTGTAAAGAATAGCCTGCAGGGGCACGAGAATGGAAGAGATGGTGGCTGTGGCACTGGCCCAGATGAGCGATGGTAAATGAGCTAGAGTGGCAGGGGGAGAGGGAAAGAAGGGAACCGATTCAGGGTATGTTTATATTAAAAGTAGAATTGACAGGACTTCTGATGATTTGAATATTAAAGGTATTAAATAGAAAATATTAAAGATACTTAATAAAAAGTCAAGTTCCGTTCAGTCACTCAGTTGTGTCTGACTCTTTACAACCCCATGGACTGCAACACGCCAGGCTTCCCTGTTCATCACCAACTCCCAGAGTTTGCTCAAACTCCTGTCCATTGAGTTGGTGATGCCATCCAACCATCTCATTCTCTGTTGTCCCCTTCTCCTGCCTTTAGTATTTCCCAGCATCAGGGTCTTTTCCAGTTAGTCAGTTCTTCACATCAAGTGGCCAGAGTATTGGAGTTTCAGCTTCAGTAAACAGAACCACAAATAAACATCCCAAACTCCCAAGAAAAAATGGAAAGCAGAGAAATACTTGATGTGCTATCAATGAAGGAAACAAAGATTTTATTAAATTAACACATTAGCATTATAAGCATTAATGCTGGAGAATGTTAGGATCTGTTCTATGGCTGGGGCATGTGGGAAGAGAGGAATAAAATCAGGCCAGAAAAGGCAGGGGTCAGAGCTTGTTGGTCCATGGCAATGTGATGGAAAAAAATCTCTATAAAGTGATGTGATATTCCCTTTAAGAGATAGTTGCATATAGCATCAGGGCAAGAGTGAAACAGACCAGTTAGCAGGTTAATTGTGTAGTTTGGGTGACAGTCATTTTTGGAAATTTATTTTGAAATTAATTGAGGCTTTTAACGGTAAATTTGGTTCTTTTATTTTTCTCTGTATATTTTAATGATATGTAGTATCATTAATGGAATTGCATATAGCATCAGGGCAAGAGTGAAACAGACCAGTTAGCAGGTTAATTGTGTAGTTTGGGTGACAGTCATTTTTGGAAATTTATTTTGAAATTAATTGAGGCTTTTAACGGTAAATTTGGTTCTTTTATTTTTCTCTGTATATTTTAATGATATGTAGTATCATTAATGGAAAAGGCAATGGCACCCCACTCCAGTACTCTTGCCTGGAAAATCCCATGGATGGAGGAGCCGGGTAGGCTGCAATCCATGGGATCACGAAGAGTTGGACATGACTGAGCGACTTCACTTTGACTTTTCACTTTCATGCACTGGAGAAGAAAATGGCAACTCACTCCAGTGTTCTTGCCTGGAGAATCCCAGGGACGGCGGAGCTGGTGGGCTGCCGTCTGTGGGGTCGCACAGAGTCGGACACGACTGTGACTTAGCAGCAGCAGCAGCAGCGGTGGTATCATTAAATGTACATGCTCAAACTCATGTCCATTGAGTTGGTGATGCCATCTAACCATCTCATTCTCTGTGTCCCCATTGTAGTACAAATATGTAGTACATTCATTCATATGCAAAATCCAGAAAGATTTAGGTTTAAAGGATTGGTAGTAAAGTTTGCTAGCTATATATTTTAAAAAGTATTTTACTTATTAAAAAGAATATGTATAGCTAACATGGCATAACCTATAAATAATAAGTGAATACCCAGAGAGCTATCGTTAACCTTAATAAAACAGAACATTACCTAAAATTTTGACATCTATGTGCCAGTCCTGGTTCTTGGATCCCTCTTTTCTCTTAATATAAATAAAACATTAAGGTTTGAATGTTTTTGAGCATCATGTAAATTGAATCATAGTGCATATACGTACTCTTATATGGGTTGTCTTTTTTTTTTTTCTTCAACATTATACTTGACAAAGTACCTGTGGGTTAATTTCATTTATTTTTACCAATGTATAGTAGTTCATTGTGTGAGTTTTCTACAGTTTATTTATCCATTTTCTACTGGCTGGGCTTTTTTTCTTTTGGGCTTTTTATTCCTAGAAAAGTGCTGCTATAGACCTTAAACCTATCTTTTGGTACACACATTAAAGAAGGTGTTCATTTTCTATTGCTACGTAGCAAATTACCCCAAACTAAGCACCTTAACTAACACCCATTTTATTGTCTTTTTTTTCTTTAATAACACCGATAACTACTTGTTAGTATCATTTATTGAAGGGTGTCCTCATTTCTCTGCAAATCTGTGGTGTTGACTCTGTTTATCAAGTTTATCATAGTCAATTTCTAGGCTTTATTTTCTGGTCTGTTTTTCTATCCCCAGGTTAATGAATACCTGACCACTTTTATAATAAGGCTTTCGAGCTAGTAGAGCAAGACCTCTATTGCTTTTCTTTAAGAGGGTGTTACTTTTTTTTTGCCATTTGCACTTGCCCTTTCATATACATTTTAAAATCCATTTAAGTTCTACAGAAACCTTATTGAAGTTTTGGTTGGGATGACATTAAATCTACCTGTCAATTTGAGGAGAACTGACATCTTTACCATATTATCAAATTATCCTGTCTCTGAAAACAGTATATCTCTCCATTTATTTGGATCTTTTTTAGTGTCTTAGCTCAATTGGTAAAGAATCCACTTGCAGTGCAGGATACCCCTGTTTGATTCCTGGGTCAGGATGATCCCCTGGAGAAGAAAGAGGCTACCCACTCCAGCATTCTTGGGCTTCCCTTGTGGCTCAGCTGGTAAAGAATCTGCCTGCAATGTGGGAGCTCTGGGTTCCATCCCTGGGTTGAGAAGATCCCCTGGAGAAGGGAAGGGCTACCTACTCCAGTAATCTGGCCTGGAGAATTCCTTGGACTGTATAGTCCATGGGGTCACAAAGAGTCAGACAGGACTGAGTGACTTTCACTAATGAAATTTTATAATATTTTTTTACTGGATTGCATACATATTTGCAACTTTCTAAGTACAGTGTATTTTGTATTTTGGTATTATTGTAAATGGTATATTTTTAAGTTTAGGTTTTCTAACTAAATTTTTGATAGTATATAAACATGCAGTTGTCTGTATATTGATGTTATATTTAGCAACATTGTTCTTATATATTGATCTTTTGCTTGCCAGTGTTTATCTTTAATGGCAATAATTGTCATTTGTAAGGTTTGGGGAATTTTTCTACATAACCAATCATGTCCTCTGGAAGCTGTGACAGTTTTGTTACTTCCTTCTCAATTCTTTTACCTTCTTTCCTCTTTTTTTTCCTTTTTTTTTTGCTGTGTTGGCCAGGACCTACAGGGCAGTGTTGAATAGAACCAGTGATAGTGAACCTCCTTGTCTTATTCATGTTTATAAATGGAATACTTCTAATATTTCACCATTAAGGATGACATCATAGGGTTTCGATCGGTGTCTTTGGTTAGGTTAATGAAATTCTCATCCATTCCATATTTGCTAAAAGTCTTGTTCATTTTATTTTTAAATATGAATGAGTATTGAATTTTGTCAAAAACTTTCTCTGTAACTGCTGAGGTGATGGTATAGTTTTTTCCTGTAGTCTGATAATGTGGTAATTACATGAATATATTTTCTAATGTCAAACCAAACGGGTTTAGATAAGTGTTTGTGATGTATTTTGTTTTTTAAAAACTGTGGGAGTTGGGCAACTACTGGCTTCATTACTCGCTCGGCTCCTTGGACCTTTGCTGGCTCTGAGGGTTTCTCTTTCTCTCTAGTTGGTTTACTGGTGTATTTAATATACTTGTCCAGCCTTTTAGGAATATTTTATAGCAGAAAGATTTTGGAAGTATCAGGTTCAGCAAATTACCAGAACTAGAATTCCACTTCCTCATATTTTTAGTGTAAAAAGCTTTCATTAATGTGAAATGTGATCACCTACCGCCGTTTCAGTCTTCTCTTCTTGTCTCTGTGCACAGTCATGCCCCTCCTTGCTGAAAGCAAGGAAGTAGAATTGTGCTGTAGAAAGCCTCACAGAAGGGTCAGAAGGCATGAGTTGCAGAACCAGCAGCATCAGTTGCTGAAATCTTGACCAAGCCACTTACTCTCTCTGAATTTCCTTCAATCATCTGCTAAGTGGAAACAGGATTGAAGTGAGAATCGCATACATTTATAAACATGAACACATTGTTGTAGAAAGTTTAGGGAGGAGAAAGTGTTGATTAGGTAGCACAGAGGACTTTTTTAGGGTAGAGATTTTGTATGGTACTGTAATGGTGGATACATAACACTGTGCGTTTTTTTTTCCAGTTGTGCCACACATGGCTGGCAGGATCTTAGTTCCTCGACTAGGAATTGAACCTGTGTCCCCTGCAGTGGGAGTGTGGAGTCTCACCTAGTGGACTGCCAGGGAAGTCCCACACTATGCATTTAGAAAAACTCTTATAGCTTAACAGTGGGCTTCCCTGGTAGCTCAGCAGTAGAGAATATGCTTGCCACTGGAGGGGATGCAGGTTCGACCCCTGGGTTGGAAAGATCTCTTAGAGAGGGAAATGGCTACCCACTCTAGTGTTCTTGCCTGGAGAATTCCACGGACAGAGGAGCCTGGCAGGATCACAAAAGAGTCAGACATGACTTAGCAATTAAACAGCAACAACAACATAGTTTTACAGCACAAAGAGGAAAATTTAATGTATGCAAAATTTAAAAACAAGCGGAAGAGGGGGTTCCAGGATATAATGCAGACTGAGACAAAAGAATCTAACTGTATTACAAAAGTATGCAGTGACCTCACTGAAAGGGGTCAGGGAAAGGTGCTGGCCTAAGTAACTTTGAGACTGTGAGACTAAAAGCAGTAGGAACTATACGTAAGTACTGTCCTCCAGTCGATAAAAGTTTCCTACCGATATGAGTGAATAGTTCTGAAACTACTTCACATGTGTACTGGAATTGAACAATTAATAACTGTCTGGTGGATGATGGCAGCCAGATTTCTTACTGTTGGTGTGGGCGATTGTAGACAACCAAGAGTGGAAGGCTAGTGTGATCAGGTGGTAATGGATTAGAGTTGGAGACATAAATGTAAACTCTAGATTAACTTAACTATAGATACAGATGGACATACATGGAAACATTTATAGATAAAGATATTTGTATATGCATGGTGTAGTATACACATGTATATTTCCTTGCTTTGTCAGTTGAGAGGGCCTAGAAATGAGGACAACCTAAGAGCAAAGAGCACACCCAGTGCCCAGACCATTCTCCAATAAAAGGGACAAACACTCTGTAGAGAAATGGCTGATTCTAGGACTGGGTCAAGGAGTATACAGGAGGCTGCAACATCTTGTAATACCGGAAAGTAAGGAAGTGCTCAAAAACACAGTAATGAGAATGTGTCAAAAGGATATAGGAGGCAACTGAAAGAGGTTTTTAATGGCCACAGCAGGAAAGTTTGAACAATAAAATTAAATAGTATTAGGTTATAACCCAAAGTTTAAAGTAACTATCTGTGAGTCCATACTGATATAAACAAGTGGTTGAATTAAATAAATGGGGAAGAAGAAACAAATCTGTGCAAAAAATTTCCAAATAACTTATGTAGACACTCCACCCTTAAG
Organism: Oreotragus oreotragus; assembly: GCA_006410675.1. NCBI lineage: Eukaryota > Metazoa > Chordata > Mammalia > Artiodactyla > Bovidae > Oreotragus > Oreotragus oreotragus. The sequence goes on along the minus strand of SJYX01007797.1, from coordinate 341,151 downwards.
AAGGTGGGGCATAACTCCTCCTTAAAGGTTGGCTGTGCATAGTAACTTCCTGCCTAAGAGTATGGTGTGGAAAGTGGGGGAAGTAACTTTACAGTAGAAACCTGTCAGTCACTAACTCACCACTTTATCAAGGTTAACATCCGTAGTGGTAAGTCATGTTCCTATCATGTACCCTTGATATGATGTGATAAGAATGACACTTTTTCCTCCCTAAAGCCTATAACCTCAGAGTAATCATGAGGAAAAACAACTGATGGTGTTTTTCTAAAGATAACTGGGAGGCATTCTAAAGATAACTGATCAGTACTTCTCAAAACTGTCAAGGTTTTCAAAAACAAAGAAAGTGTGAGAAACTTTTAGAGCCAAAGAGGAGCCTAGGGAGACCTGATGACAAAGTGTCATGTGGTGTCGTGGATGGTAACCTGGAAGAGAAAAAGGATGTTAGGGTGGAATGAAGGAAATCTGAATACGTTATGAACTTAAGTTCATAATTATGTATTAATATTGACTTGTTAATGGTAACAAATACACTATACTAATGTAAGATTTTAATAATAGGGGAAACTCGGAGAAGGTGATGGCACCCCACTCCAGTACTCTTGCCTGGAAAATCCATGGACGGAGGAGCCTGGTAGGCTGCAGTCCATGGGGTCGCTAAGAGTCGGATATGACTGAGCGACTTGACTTTCACTTTTCACCTTCATGCATTGGAGAAGGAAATGGCAACCCACTCCAGTGTTCTTGCCTGGAGAATCCCAGGGACGGGAAAGCCTGGTGGCCTGCCGTCTATGGAGTCGCACAGAATCAGACACGACTGACGTGACTTAGCAGCAGCATGTCAGCTATATGGGCATTTTTTGTACTGTCTGCAACTTTTCTATAAATCGAGAACCATTCTAAAATTGAAAGTTTACTTTAAAAATGCAGCAGGACTATGGTAGATACCACTGAATAGAGGCAGCATTGCTTTAGTGGTTAAGAAGATGAGCTCAGGAACCAGTCTGCCTGGGTTCAGATCTCAGTCTCACTACTCATTAACTATGTGAACCTGGTTGCCCTAATTAACTAGAATTACTTAATCTCTATGTGCCTCAATTTACTTATCTGTTAGAGTCTTCAGAGGACTAAATGAGTTAATGTATGTAAAGCACTTAGAGTAATGCCATACACATTCAGCACTATATAATTGTTTGAGTATATTTATTAATATCATTACTTCTTTACTTTTCAGTTTGGGGGATTTCTGATTATAGCTGAATTTCACTGACTATCCATCAGCATACTGAGTTTTAACTTGGCATTCTGACAAAACGGTATTCATAGTTTTGTTTGTAAGGGGGAAATCATCAAGATAGTAAGATCCCTTATTAAAATATCCATTTCCTTTGTTAAACTGGTGTTCTTTACAAAGCACTGCCCACAGCACAAACCCCTTAGATTTAGGCTTTGGCACCTAAAATTTTGGTAATAATTGAAACAAAATGGAATGAATGTGTTATAGAAACATGTTTTTAGGCCTTTTACTTCTCTGCCTAGAATACATACCAACTCTTTAGAAAAACCCCTTGTAGATCAGCAGTTCAGGTAGAATAGAGTTTTGAATAGAACATAGAATTTGGAATCAGGAGACCAACTTGGAGTGTGGGTTCTTGTAGCTGTGTGATCAAGGCAGCTCATTAATCCCTTTGAGCCTCTGGTCCCATCTGTAAAACAGTGATGGCAGGAATGCATCCTGCCTTCCTCCCTAGCTTATAGAATTGTTGTAAGAATTAGGTGTGAAAATGAATGTGAGAGCTTCTGTAAGTTGTAAAACCTGTACAAGTATTTGTTACAGTAATCTCAGGTTTTCAACCAGAGTTCAACTCTAATGGAGCTTGATAGTCATATTAAGTGTTGGCGGTCATCTATATACCTTTACTTACTTATTATGTAATAAACTGAAATCATTTGATTTTAAAATGCTTTAGATGGTATATTTTCTCACAGGACTTTAGTTTTTATGACGTTTTTCTTTGGTCTAACAAAGGAAGGCATTATTTTAATCTGGAGTTGTCTCTTTAAGGTGGCAGTTTGAGGAAATGATTTCCAAACTCTTCACTGAAATTGGGTATATAGAGAACACAAAAGTGTGTCCCTGTGATTTAGGAAGTTGTCTCCTACAGATAGAGACCCTCTCGTCCTGATGTGGAGCTGACCAGCAGAGGGTGCACGAGCTTTCCCAGAAGCTAGGCTGGGCAGACCTGACTGGAGCCATCTGTGTGATGATTAACAAGCACTATAAATGAAAAGGTTCTAGCACATCAGAAACACAGTTACCGAATGGAAAGAGACAGCAGCCATAATGTCACACAGCAGTGTAGGAAATACCTGCCCTAGTTGGTGAATAGGAAGTTTCTGGATAATTGGAATTTGACATTCTAAGGTGGGTTATTTGTCTGATTGGCACCTCCTCCTGCTGCTGCTGCTGCTGAGTTGCTCCAGTCATGTCCGACTCTGTGCGACCCCATAGACGGCAGCCCACCAGGCTCCCCCGTCCCTGGGATTCTCTAGGCAAGAACAGTGGAGTGGGGTGCCATTGCCTTCTCCGCCTCCTCCTGCTACTGCTTGTCATTTCAAAACTTCTTTCTCTTTCCAGGTTCTTTGCCTCACCTTCTCAGCATCTGTAATTATCTGTCTCACCTGGTCTAACAAGTTAGGGTTTTTAAAAAGTAA